>BGPR01000014.1:1131636-1145543 GCA_013235015.1 Araneus ventricosus
ATAAACTCAAATAGTAAAACATTTAAATTCCTGATCAGCATCACTAGCATTGGTTTCATATTATATAATGATAAACTTAAATAGTAAAACATTTAAATTCCTGATAAACATCAAGAGTATTGGTTTTATATTATAAAAAGCATGAAAAAATTCGGAGAACATTGTTCTGAAATTTAAGCAATATTTAATTTGTATGTGTTTGGGTATTTGGACCTTGTAAATCAAATGTAAGCACAAAATTAGATTACCCTTAAAATACCACCTCGGGGCCCCCAAAAGTTGTGGGGCCCATAGGCAGTTGCCCCTGCTTTGTCTATTTAGTAATCCGGCTCCACCTACGAGTTAAACGCATTGCGAACCGTTACTGGTGGAAAGGTGGATTTTAGCCACGAAAGGTTCTCGAACCATTCGTGTCCATCCAAATCCTTTCTGTTTTTCGGTGAACACAAAGGGATTCGCAGTTCACACTGGGATGCGTTCGCTTGTATTCCAAAGTACTTTCAGAGAACTCCCACCTCTCTCTATTGGCGACTGACAAATAGTAATTGATGGTTCACGGTGGGTTCGCTCCTTTCCCATGGCTCACAGTTGGATCGTTGTGAAAATAATATCAACGAACGGTTTACGAACCGTTCAGCTAGCAAGTACATACGCACTTAATGTATTATTCATTTCCTTTATTAGCAATATACTTGGTTATCATGCATGGGGATGCAACAGAACGAGGTATTGAAGCTATCTACATCGTGATTAGACATACCACAGATTAATTATGCGAAGGGAGTATAACTTTGATTGTTTATTGATAGGACAGTATTGTACCAAGGATAAGGGATACCCATTTTTTATTTATTAATCACTAAATTGGCCAATTGAACCAATTAACTACATTTTAACCCCTTGCATCCGAAAGATACTACTAAGATGCACAGTTCTACATGTGTGAGTGCAAGGATTGATTTAGCGCTTTAGGAAGCTGGAAAATATTGTTATTAATTTGTTTCAATTCCTAAAAATTAATCTGTGTGTTTTTGCTATTATAGGGTTTTTATAATAAGCGGTACCCAACAAGAATGTGTAAAAGATGCATCATTCAGAATGCCGAGTCTCACTAGACATAATTGGTCATAGGGTTAATGACTACTACATCTAACTAACTACATTTAAATTCTCCTCCTCTTTTCTATAATTATTGTTGTCAATAGATGAGGCAATAATAAATGATCGTGACTTCATTAAACTAATATGGCACTTCAAATTTTTATTAGGTAACTGTAGTTGCAATGCCGCTTTTTCTTCGAAGGTCCGGAGCAATGGCGCAGCTGCACCTTTTGCCGCCCTTCCTTTAGAAGTTACATAAGATACATAAACCTAAAATAAATTAATAAATTCCATGAATAAAAAATATTTCATTAGCAACATAACTCGTCATTCTGCAGATAGGTTGTAAAATCGCCCGTGAACCACCAGTCTTTTTTACAAGTATCGGCAATTTACCAATAAAAGACGAAAAGTACAAATTAATCAAGTAATTTTTTTGTACACAATGGCTACATACAGCCGCTCCTCTTCTCAGTCATAAAATTGTTTTCCTGATGTCTGATTTTGCCGCTCCTTTCCAAGTGCCGCCCGGTCACTTGTTCGGAGGTGAAGAACCCTTAGTTCGAGCACTCCGTTAACCCGCAACACCATCGGCTTTATAGACAATTGTGATTCATGGTGTGAAGAATTGGTTTAATAATTAAAGAAAAAGCTAATATTTTTAATGATTATGATTAAACAAATGCGGCCTCCTACGAGATGAAGCCGTTTAGTGCAGATGCGAGTACAGATACTAGAATGTAGTTGAATTAACTAAAATTATAGTTTAAACTCATTTAAAATAGTTAAGTTCCACCAAATACTATTGAAGACTAAAAAAACTTTTGATAGAAACATAAAACTTGTGCCAAAATTTATACTGGAATATAATAAACTGGAATTTTCTTCATCTAATTCAAATGTATGCTTATTTTGTTAGATTTTTTTCCATTTACTTTGCTGATGGACTGTCTTAATACAAGCATATTTTCTTTTACATTTCATAGAGAAATTATTAATTAAATATGAATTCCAATTTAGGGGACTTATCTCTAATAAGTATTTATTTCGCTGAATTTTAAATAAAATAATCTTAAAAATCTTCTCTTTCGTTCACGAGATTAATTCATAAAAAAAGAATCTTATTTATAAATTAATTAGAAATAGCGCTAATTATTTTTCCATTTCATATCTAATTATCTTTAGAAGTTGCAAAAATTAGGAATTAAAAAATATAAGAAATGAAATTCTAAAAATATGCTAAATCTTAATAAGATTAATTTCTGAATTTCATATATTAGATAAATAATTAAAAACAGCGCTAATTTTTTTCTATGCAGCAACATACCAAGGATTACGCTGGTGATAGATAAAAAGAATTTTCAAAAACTACTTTACTTACAAAAAGAGTGCATCTTATTTATTTCTTTACGTCTGCAGAAAATACTTTTTTTTTTTTAAAAAAAAAAAGGAAACATGAGAGTTTTCAAAACAGAAATTTAAAATTCTTTTTACCATTTTTTTTCAGCTTTTTCCTAGTCATCCATACTTTATTTTCTTTACCAATTAATTTATAAAGGACGATTTAAAATGGGAAAACAAACAGCATTATGTTGTAATTTAAATAATTAATGCAAGTTCAGAGAATTTAAGGCAACAGAACTTGCTAATGACTTTTTTTTTTATTTCCTTTGCGTACAATCATCTTAATTTCAAACATCAGGCAGTTTTTTTCACCCTGATAAGCTATCTAAATAATTTTTTCCTCTTTTTACGTTCTACTAAATAAATAAGAAGTGTTTCAAAATAAATAAATAGCGAGGCACAAAAAAAAAAGTGTAGTGTTTTGTAATGAGTTGGAAGATAACAGTTGATAAGCAATTTGAAAAGAAATTATTATTTTCTAATGAACCGTTGCAATTTTAGCTGCTATTCAATACCATTTTTCATTTTTAGAGGATTTCTTTCTTTTCCCCCCACTTAGCTTTTGTTTCGATTTTATATTTTTTATTTGCGTTTGTTTTTTATTGTTATGTATTTAGGTTTCGCGAAAGAATGAAATGCAATTAAAAAAAAGATAAAGCTAAAATGAAAAAAAAAAAAAAAAATCTCGGCAAATAATTAAAATGCAATTTTTAAGTTCGAATGAAAGATTTCTGGTAACGAATTTTAAATTTACACATATGATTTTTTTTTTATAATCTGAAAGCAAATAAATTATTAAGTAAATAAAAAAGATAGGGCGGATTTTTTTTATTCTTGAAATTGAAAAATCTACGGTTCATTGGCGAGTTTCTTTTATATGCATTGAAACTACTGTTTATAATAACTTTGGGGAGCTCTAAAATTAATTCTTGTTTACAAAGCTCAAGGCAAAAATATTTTTAATGTGTTTATAAAGTTTCTGGATATCGTCACCAAACATGCAGTATTGTTTAGCAACGGATTCGGAAACCCTCCGCGCTTTTGCGCATGCGCCGGGTGGTGTTATTTTCATCAAAATAGGGGGGAAGTGAAGAATGGAAGGATGATGTTTACATTTTATTGAGCGTGATCTAACAAAGATCCTTTTTGACGTTTGTTGAGGGCATCCTTTTTGACATTTGTTGAGGGCATCCTTTTTGACATTTGTTGAGGGCATCCTTTTTAACATTTGTTGAGGGCATCCTTTTGGCATTAGGGGATAACGGCTTTTGTTACTAAAAATCCCATCTCTTCACATTTCAATCAATCAATCAAATCTAACAAAGAACTCCGGAAATGAGCTCATATGAATCATTGCTCAACACCCCTTTAAGGTGGAAATCGTCCAAAGGTGGTAGTCTCGAAATCCGTTGCTGAATAGTAATGCGTTGTCATTTGAATTCATTTGAGAACCTAAAGGACAGTTGAAATGTTTATTGATTCCACATAATCTTTGTATCGAATTATATCATCTATGAATGACTGTTTTTAACTTTAAAATTGCGATAATTCGATGCAAGTACGCCGTACTTGCAAACCATTTAGGGGGTTAAAAACGAATAAAACACAACTTGCTCTATGCACATTTTATACTTGGAAGTTTTCGAAAATTACTAAGGATTGAGTCTCTTTTTATATGCATGTTTAATATAAAATTTTGCATGTTTTAATGACAAAATATGATATTGTTTCTTGGAACTGGAAAATTGGTCGTCCGACCCGAACAAATGGGGCATGGTCCTGGTTCATTTTGAAATTCTGTCCGTTTAGGCTGGAGATGGTCTCCACTTCGAATGGACGGTAAGAAATGGAAAAAGGAATGCTTGAACAGTCTGCCATTGTTAGGTAAAACCTGAACACCGCTGGAACTTCGGGCAGGTCCTATTTGAGCTGAATCCCTATCTATTCTCATTTTAATTTCCATTAAGGTCTACCCGATATTTTTGTCTAGAGAGGTAGTTTATTCAGATCGAAAACTACCATTTGAAATATCCATTGGAGTGAACAACTTTTGGAGTAAATGAAAAAATAAAATCAATAATACATGTCTAAGAATCACGTATCTATTTTCTCCGTCTCCTAGAAATAAATATCGGGCGACGATAGCCTGGTGATGAGGTCGCGGTTTCAGGGTCAGACTGTTCGAAACGAGATTCTACCAAAGATTCGGCGTGCATGCTGTCCTGGTGTCCATTAAGGCTCAAACGTCCTCCCTCTGTTGTGCGGCAGAAGCTTGGAAAGGGATTGTGCTGTGTGACGTTCGAAACCATTTCCCATTATGCAACTGGGGCGTCTGTCAATTTAAATATTTTCTTGTAAATAGTTTTTGCTGTTGTCCGTTCTTGTGACGGCAACATGTCATATTTTCTTTTTTGAATATTATTTGTTTTATAAAAGTAGTATTGTTTAGCAACAGATTCGGAAACCCTCAGCGCTTTTACGGAAGCCCCGGGAGGAGTTATTTTCATCAAAATGGGGGAGGGGAGAAGTGAAGAATGGAAGGGCGATGTTTACATTTTACTGAGCGTGATCTAACAAAGAACTCCGGAAATGCGCTCATATGACTCATTGCCTGAATAAAATCGTCCGAAAGTGGTAGTTGATAGTTTTCTCATCATCATTTTTATTTATTTATTCTTACATTGATACAAGAATAAATGAATGAAAAGGATGTTGAATGTTGTAATTAAAAATCCTTTTAGAGTAAAGGGAATAATGATGCGGGCTAAAGAACATCACTTGCTGGTTCAGGTGTCGCCCTCAACCTGTGACTATGGTTCAAAATTACATCGTTCGTCCTAAAATAGGCATCACACTGCTTGAAAAGGGACGTTAGTACAGGATGTTTCAAAAGATCGTTTACATATTTTGAGGGTAGGCCGGGCAAGGGGAAACAAATCATTTTTACAATAGAATAGAAGTCGCAAACGCAGAGAGGCCGTTACAGGGGGCTCTTTGTCAGCGAATTAAGTAAAAGAATAGAATGCGCCATATAAAGCGTACAACGCAGGAATCAATGGAATATAAATTTACAGTATCACCACAATACAGTTGCTTGAGTAACAACATGCGAAGCTAGTATAGTTTCGAAAGGCAAGTCCTTTGAAAACCCGCCTTTTTGCACCAAATGTTTGTTGCTCCGTGGCGAATCCCGGGGGGGGGGGCTATCGGGCCCCCCCCCCCCCCCAGAGCCAAGCCAGAATTCTTGATTTTATTTAACATCATTACAACCTGTTTTTTCTTAATTTATCTCTTTTAAAAAATAATAAAATCGTTTCAACATTACTTTCTGGCTTGACTAGCTCGAAAATTTTCCTACTTTTGTAGTCATTCCACTTGTACTTGTAGCTTTGGCATGGTCGAAAACATTTTTTGGCTAGTTATTTCATTGTAATTTTTATTAAATTATCGAAAGTATTGTATTGTTTTTTATGATTCTTATTGTCAGGTGAGTAAAGTCTGTAAAGTTAAAGAGTTTTGGTTTACTTTAGCCTTCAGATTTTACCTTCATCACGACAATACAAAATTTTTATGACCTCCGCGCGGGGCCCCCTAGACCCGAATCCGAGATTCGCTACTGTTGTTGCTCATACTGCATCTTACTTGTCATTGTTTCTGTTTTTCTGCATACGACTAGTAATGCTGTTATTCTTACAATTGTGTTGTTGCGAAATGGAGAATTTGAACTCCATTCCATTTCCGTTAGTGACCTCGTTTTCTATTGTAAAAATGACTTGCTTCCGTAGATTTGACCTTGTAAACTTGAAGCACCATTTATGACTAAACTTCCTCCTCCGGAAGGGGCACGACGAGTACGTTGATGAGAAGCCGCCGGATAAGTAAACGGAGTCTCGCTTCCCCTGGGGGTATAGTAATGGTGTGGGGTTGTGTTACCTTCACTCTGATGACGATGCGTACCTCCATAAGGAGAGGTTGCGGCGTGGCCAGTCATGGCCACTAGGACTCCGACCTTAGTTCTCGACTCCTGTAGTAGCGCTGGTTATTCAACGACTCCGCATGTCTAGGTAGGATGGGGGGGTAGCTTCTTTGTGATTGTAATTATAACTAAACTTCTCATTATAACTTTTCTTCCCGGTGGGATACAATACTGGTGTGAGGTCGAGTTACCTCCTAGCAATGAAGGATCGTACCTCACGATCGTAGGGGTAACAGAGTTGCCCGTTATGGGGCTTAATGTGGAGCCACAGTGCCCGAATTATTTGTTCTGGTGGCCTGGTCATTAATGTTTGATCCGTATGGTTAGGCTGGGTGGAGTAACTGCTTTGTGGTTAAATCTAAACCGGCTGTGAACTCCAGTTATGAAAAAACAGTTATGAAAAACAACAGGATCGTACCTCTGTTTGAGGGGTCGTCACATATGCTGCCCGTTATGGGGGTTAATGTGGACCCACAGTGCCCGAATTATTTGTTCTGGTGGCCTGGTCATTCATGTTTGATCCGTATGGTTATGCTGGGTGGAGTAACAGCTTTGTGGTTAAATCTAAACCGGCTGTAAATTCCAGTTATGAAAAAAACAATTTAAGGCGTGTAAACAGATTTGCAACATTTTAATCTCGAATAACCGAAATAATAAAATAACTAGCAAATATCATATATAACACCACTTCAGGTCCCCGTATCTAGAATCATTATGATTCTTTGTAAACGATTTAGGCGGACTTAAAGTAGAAGCATTCCAGAAAAAATTTTAAAAGGCAATTTTATCAACCTAAACCTGTGTTGAGGAATATTCTTTTAGAGTCCAATGTTTGACCATGATCGTATTATTATGCTTATATCATAAATCCATAATCAATGTTGATGTTGGTTACTGAACTTCGAAATTAATGAAAGAAATGAAGCAGTAAAGAGCAGCTGGCAGATCTGATTTTTAAAGATCTGGATTTGAAGAGGTGACTGCTTGTAAGAATAAACCTAATAACATCGAAAATTTTATTTTTTGACTGTTGATTACCAGCAACTATCATATATATAGTACACTTTCCTAGAAGTTTCACTTTTAGTAATGATCAGTACCCCAAGACCCACACAAAAGGAACCTTGCTTCAAAAGTTGAGAAAAAAGGCCTCCGTGTTAACAGAATCCAAGCGAAACAAGGCTCCTAATGGGCATCCGCGAGAGTCCAATGGGAGGAGAGACTTTTAGATCTCAATGCATGCGGTCCAGACATAATAATAGAAAATTCGTATCCCATCCGAACGTGACTGAAACCCAAGTGATTCGCCAAAGCGTGAACAAAAAAGAAACCATTTCTCGAAACGAAATAATAACACTCGCTGAAGTTTCGAGTATCGCGAAATTTCGTTGCCTGTAACAGTATACATTTTCTGACCTTTTATATATAACAATGATTAATGTTAAGTCGTGTTCCTATTTGAAACGAAGTCGTCGAATCGGCTGTGTTCCTACAAATGTGGAATCTTTTTTTTTCCCGCCTCTTCTAATGGTTCGAATTACATTCATTTGCTGGAAGCTTCACCTGGCAACTAGTCAGTGGAGAAAAATGATAACTGCGTTCTCTGACTGAATTATACGGACTCAGGTACGGTCCACATTTGGTGTAATAATGTGGCTTAAGGGTGGGCGGAGCTAAGTCGTGACGTACGTGCCTCGCATATTTAATGAGGCCCCGTATGCACCTCTGCAAGTCCATTAGTAAAAGTGGGTGCTTAATAATTTTTATTTTATTGTAACTGTGTAAGGTTTGTGGTTGGGTTTCTTTTTGTGTTGTTTTTTTACTTCTTTCAAGGGGTAAATGGGTAAATTGTGAAGTAATTTCTCTCGCGGTTTCTCCGTTTCGGTGCATTTTGGTAATAATTGGCGATTATTTTTGAGATATTTTCGCCGGTTGGCACGTATTCGCGATTATGGAATGCGAGCCCCAAAGCGGAGGTTTTCTTCTAATGTATGTATGGACGCGAACTGAAGTCGCATTCGAAAACGTAGGAAAAGATTAATTTGAGCCGTTTTCGATTCTAGGCCGCTTTGGTCCAATTTTAAAGTCAGATTTTCTGGATTCCAAATTATTTCTAAAAATATACGTTTAATTACCTTTAAGAGTTTGATTAATTGTTCTAGAAGTAGAAACAAGAACAAATTAACTGGTAATTCTAAACTTTTGAACATAAAAATATTTAAAGAAAAGTGAAAAGTAAAAAATTTTAAACCTTAAAGGCCCAGTGTTGCCTTTAAGCAACATACCCAATTTTGTTTTCTAAAATCTTGAGAATAAGACTGAAGCTCTAATGCCTGTTGTTGTCAATAGGATACATACTGAAATTCGTATTAAATCAATTTACAATATATAAATGACAGCCTGAGTGTTCGTAAAAAATAAAAATAAATTGTTGCTTTTCACTTGAGGCTGCATCTTTTAGCTTTGTTTGTACGTTTGAGAATTCCATATTTTATTCTATAATATTGAAGGAAGTTTAAGTATGGTTATTAGTTATTAAAATTCATCCATGATTGGCATTATTGAATTTTAACAGGGAATTTTTATCTGAAATAAAGCCCAGTGTTGTCAGTTGGTAAACTGTTTTTTATCCATAAACCATACTTAAAGCAAAATAGCATATTCTAAAGTATTTTTTCCATGCTTTATCCAAGAAATTAAAGTCTAAAAACATTTTAAAACCAATTTTTTAAAAATAGGGGTAAGGAGGAGGAAATAAGGGTTAAGGAGGAACCAAGGCATTTTAACAAATGAAATGGCTAAAAATTTTAATTTTGATTTTGCGCCTAGATTCAGTTAAGAGTCCCTGTTGATGTTAAATGCCCTTAGTTTTGAATGAAAACATTGATTGGAAGTACCTAGAGTTATAATTAAAGCATATCTATGCTGAGAAACTGTAAAGAGAGAGTGGAAAGAAAAAAAGAGTCGAACCTATAGTTCGAAACATCGTCGCATGCTAATGCTTTGGGCCCGATTCGTGTGTCGTCTTCATGTGATTTGATTGCATCAGCCGTTGAATTTTGTGCGTAACGGGTTTTACATCATGCAATTTACAGAAAGAATGCCGCCTTAAAAACTTTATCACGTTATAAGGCTTTCTGGTTAGTAATAGACTGAAAAATCTAATATTCATTTCGATTATTATTAAAAGATTGTTACAAAGATGTAATGTCGCTTTCCTGCTTCGCTAGTTTTATAGTTGGGGAAGGAGTTTTACAGGGGCAAGCATGGAGTGCCGGGCAGCGGCCATTCTGGGACCCCTGACCTTGGCGACAAACTTGGCGACTTTGGCAACAAATCGAAAATACCCGAAAATACTATTATTTTCTCGATATTTCTATTAAGGGGCGAGATCCAGGTTTTTCCTGAAAATTCCATGTGACATCACGGCCTATCGGGGAGAGTATAAAAAGACCGCGCTTGGATCACAGGGTGTTGTTGATCGACTGGAACGACTTTGGAGTTTTCGTCTGCATAGCCGGTGAGTGAAGCGCTATTGAAAGTGCTGTTATTGTCATTATTAGTGATTTGCTGACTGTTTGTGTTGCTAAATCTGAAAGTGCTGAACTGTTATTATCTGTGAATTGTTGTCTGTTTGCGTAATATGTGCAAGATGTATTGTTCCTGTTACCAGTGCTACGTGTTTTCCTGCATATTTGTGAATAAACCTTAATTCTCCATTATCTTGCGTGTTGGACTGCTTACACCATACACCCACAGAACGATTTTTGTTACAATATTCACATTGATAATTTACTATTTTGCACTTATCTTTTGAAGCTTGTATGCCAACCTTAAAAATTATCATGTTAAAAACAATTGCTATAAGACCACCAAATCTGTTCGGCATGCATTGGATTAGACTAAGTTCTGTAACTCTCGGTACTCCCAATTAATGTTTTCATGCAAAACTAAGGACATTTCACATCAACAGGGACTATCAACTGAATCTAGGCACATGATCAAAATTAAATTTTTTAGCCATTTCATCGATTAAAATGCTCTATTTTGTCCTTAAAATTTCTTAAATTTATTAAAATTTAAGAAAATCTTGTACAGAAAAGTTAATTTTTTAAAAACTTTAAAGTGGTGTAAAGAATTTTTTTGGTAATATGCTCCAAGTTATTGAGGAAAGACTTAAAATTTCGATTAATTTTTAATTACTAAAAAATCTAATTAAAATTCTGAAGTACGCTTTGCGATCACCTACTACCTAAGAAGAAATCTTGCACCAAATTTAGTGTAGGTCTAACGGTTTTGCATAATATTTGCAAAATTTGCAATGCAATTTACAGATAGTATAACAGCCTTAAAAATTGTCATATTAAAAACAACTGCCGTAAGACCTCTAAATCTCATTGGCAAGCATGGGAATCAAATGATACAATACAAAATAATAACAATAAAAAAATAACTTCTGATAAAAATGGCAATTTTTAACCTTAAAGCTTTCTGCTCTATTCTACCCTATCTGCATTAACTAAATTGGCATGTGTGCATTTATGACAGCTGTTAGCATCTGCCTACACCACTTAGAATCCATAATCAATACGCAGGGCAATCATAACTGAATTATTTTACGACGTCGATCGACTTATGCCTATTTTTGAGAATTGTTCGTATTTATCCTCTTTGACTCATTTTTTTTGTGTGTGTCATTCTTTTCCCTATGTTCTAAAATGCATACCGGCGAGACTTGTCATTAATATGACCACTTGCTTTTTAATTTTTTGTATGCAAAGTATATAAACAGAAACTTCAGTAATCGTCCAAAATTTCGATCTCGAGATTATGACGAATGTCCACATTTTAGACCTCTCTGAGTCAGTTATGACCACTTGCTTTTTTAATTTTATTATGACCACTTGCTTTTTTAAATTTTTGTATGCAAAGTATATAAACAGAAACTACTGTAATCGTCCAAAATTTCGATCTCGAGATTATGACGAATGTCCACATTTTAGACCTCTTTGAGTCAGTGGCGTAGCGATATGGGGCCAAGGGAGTATAAATAAATACCCTTGGTGCCAGTTTTAGGAGAAGCCATGAAATTAAAACATTGCAGAGTTTATGTCACTTTTGAAAGCCATGCCATGAGGGGGCTTAAAAATAATACCATCCCTCTGACGCCATTTACGCTTGTTAAGCCACTGATGACGACTGGCATAAAAAATCACATTATTTTCCGCATGCCACTTACTCTCGATACGCCACTGTCCATGACGGCAAAACGTTAAGGGGACATACGCCCTTTAAACCCCCGAAGAATGGGGGGGGGGGAAACTGTCAAATTCGATACATTATATCTGTAAAACAAAACATTTCAAAAGCTAATTTTTTTTTCTAGAAAAATATCTGTTCTTTCTGTTATTGTACACACATTTTCAAATCTTAATAATGATATGTATTTATTTGAGAGAGTAATAAATATGGGTATAATTTTAAGGAGAAAAAAATGAGATAGTCACCTTGCGCGCATGATTACGATAAAATATTGGTCTAAACACGATATTTTGGGTATCTAAGTAATCCAAACAGTCAGTTTAAGAAACTGAACCTCAATTTATTAACATTTGTGAATTTGATTTCTATTTTATATACCAATTTAAAATAAAAATGTTAAAAATAGTTAACATTTCAACTTTTCTAACCCTCCAAAAAAATTATTTGGAGAAATATATACAAAAATGTAGTTCAATTTGTAGGACATAACAAAATACATATTTGGTAAAAATTTTATGTAAAAATATTCAATAGTTCTTGAGATATCGTGCGCGCAATATAAAAAAAAAACACATTTTGAGATATAGCGCTTTAAAGATATGGCCACATACAATGCTTACATTGAATCGCTGATACATTTTCCTTCGTAACTTTCATAATTATGGGAATTTTTTAACGCGAGTTGCTTTAAATTGTTCAGAAAAGACAGGGAAATAATATATATATATATATATATATATATATATATTTCATAAAATCTAAAATTTTCGACGTTTAAAAGTCGTATGTCCCCTTAATGCGTTTGTGTCACTTTTTAAAGTCGAATACGATGAAAGGTCGAAGAAATTCTATGCCCCGGCGCTGTTTACACAGGCTAATTCACTGATGATGACGGGGGCAGAGAAAACAATATTAAAACCGGGCGCCAGTTACCGTCGCTACGCTACGGCCCCGAGTCCGAAGAAAACACTTTTGAAATTATGTCTGTTTGTCTGTCTGTAAACTCGATAACGCAACAAAACAGACTGATGAAATATGGTATGCGATCTTAACATAAAAATTGTAGATTATGCCCATGATCCCAGCTCGTTTTTGAATTATCGTGCAGACATGTGCACGGAAGGATAGACAGACAGTCAGAATTTTCTTTGATGGATTTGGCTCAAATTTTGAGAGATATATAAAATTTTGGTGCAAGGACCACGTACTGAATTTCATCCTTTTAGTTCAGTACGTTTTTGAGTCATCGTGTTCACAGATGGAGAGATGGACAGACGCAATTCTAGAAAGGTGTTTTGTGGGATTTAGGAAGCTCAAAAATGTGGAGACTCATTAAAATATCGAGATTGAATTTTTTGATGATTTCAGTACTCAATTCAGTAAAGTAAAAATAGATATCAAAATGGGTCTGAAAAATATCGAGATTGAATTTTTTGATGATTTCAGAACTCAATTCAATAAAGTAAAAATAGATATCAAAATGGGTCTGAAAATACAGAATGATAAAATGTCACTAAAAATGGACACACTTGCAAACTGTTTCCGGAAAGAAAACAGGTGCAATATGAAGTGCAGATTTCGGCACTGAATATGCTTACGAATATCGAACATATTGACTGAAATAATGGCTGTCAACGTTTCAACGACTCAGCCTGAAGTCAGTCCCGTTGTTTAAGAAGCCCATCATTAAAGGTAAGACAAAATTAAATAAAAAGTCATCCCCACGAGACACTATTAAAATTCACATGGAATATTAAGTTCCCAAATACCAAAAGATAAAGAGCCACTGGTCTGGAATGGTAAGATTTTGGAATGCGAAAGATTAAATGCCATCAAACTTCCTATTTAATCCCTTAAGGTACTTTTTTAATTCAAAAGCCTACTGACGAAAATCCTACTTGTGAAAATAAATATCCAAACATGCATGGAATCACGCTCACGAGCGCTTTTATAAATACCACTTCTGTGGTCCAGACTTATTAATATCATTACACTGAGTCTTACAGTGGGAAAAATGCTCTTTTTTTACCACCCATTTCCTTTTCTCGAAGGAGGAAAGCTGGCTCTTTCTCAACAAAAATACGGGAAGGAGAGTAAGGAAAGGAAGGAAGGAAGGAGAAGGAGCGCGAGGAGGAGGAGGATGTTCCGAACAAAGCAACAGAAG
>BGPR01000014.1:1145553-1162999 GCA_013235015.1 Araneus ventricosus
TCAATTCAGTAAAGTAAAAATAGATATCAAAATGGGTCTGAAAAATATCGAGATTGAATTTTTTGATGATTTCAGAACTCAATTCAATAAAGTAAAAATAGATATCAAAATGGGTCTGAAAATACAGAATGATAAAATGTCACTAAAAATGGACACACTTGCAAACTGTTTCCGGAAAGAAAACAGGTGCAATATGAAGTGCAGATTTCGGCACTGAATATGCTTACGAATATCGAACATATTGACTGAAATAATGGCTGTCAACGTTTCAACGACTCAGCCTGAAGTCAGTCCCGTTGTTTAAGAAGCCCATCATTAAAGGTAAGACAAAATTAAATAAAAAGTCATCCCCACGAGACACTATTAAAATTCACATGGAATATTAAGTTCCCAAATACCAAAAGATAAAGAGCCACTGGTCTGGAATGGTAAGATTTTGGAATGCGAAAGATTAAATGCCATCAAACTTCCTATTTAATCCCTTAAGGTACTTTTTTAATTCAAAAGCCTACTGACGAAAATCCTACTTGTGAAAATAAATATCCAAACATGCATGGAATCACGCTCACGAGCGCTTTTATAAATACCACTTCTGTGGTCCAGACTTATTAATATCATTACACTGAGTCTTACAGTGGGAAAAATGCTCTTTTTTTACCACCCATTTCCTTTTCTCGAAGGAGGAAAGCTGGCTCTTTCTCAACAAAAATACGGGAAGGAGAGTAAGGAAAGGAAGGAAGGAAGGAGAAGGAGCGCGAGGAGGAGGAGGATGTTCCGAACAAAGCAACAGAAGAGCGAGGCGAGTGGCTGATGAAAAAGGCGAAATTAAGGTTAGGCAAATTGCAAAATATTGCATCATAACTTTCTTTTCCGGCTCTTAATCTGGGGGAAATGGATAGGCGGCGGAGGAAAAGTTTTGTGTTTTAATGAAATTTAATCACCCCTCTTCTCCCCTGATTAATGAAGGAGAGGCGGCGAGAAATTAATTATTTTGCAAAGTCTTGCCGAGTTCTTGCAGGTATCTACGAGCACCGCTAATTTCTATCTTTCACTCTCTCCTCTCTCTCTGAGAGAGAGAGAGAGAGAGAGGATGCTGATAAATGGGGGTGGATAGGGGATCAGAGGAACTAGGGGTTGGAGGATGAGTCACGTAAAAATGGTTCACTGGTGTAGACACGTTTATTGACCGGTGAAAGGAAGGAATGGATAGTACTGACGCGAGCATGTCGAGCTCAAAGGCAGGCCAACATAGGGTCAAATGAATAGGGTCGAAGTTTATGCGGGCCGAAGTGACAAAAAGAACTTTCTTTTCAGAGAAGTATGTTTATTTCGAAAAGCATAAAATGAAAATAATCATATACTTAGGTCATAACAGTAAAAATAGAAAGGGCCTATCTGGTCTTTCGTGTATCGTTCCTCGCTTTTTTGCTACGATCTTGGCAGACCGTCGTTTATCTTCTTTCAAACATAGTGGATATCAGAATGCCTGTTAGGTAAAATAATTCAGAAGCACCAGTTTCTAGACTAAATATTTAATTTACAAAATATTTTATACGTACTTACAGGAGTTTTGGAACAGATAGTGGTTAAAGACAGCCTGGATGGTCAAAAACATTCTAGTGTCATGCTGACAAAACAAAAAGAAAGAGACTCGTCGTTGCGTCTTTTTCTTGCTTTTTTTGAATTGCCTTAGAGCGGATCCTTGCAACAACGACAAACGTTTCAGTGATGAATTCAATAACGGAAGGGAAAAAAGATTTCGCAACACTAACTTCCCATTTTGAAGCTGCACTAGGGCTATTTTGGAACGGACATCGTAATTTTGAGCCACGGTCAAACGACGAGGACGACCTATCAACTACAAATAGCAGGCATTTAGTTAAATATGCTTATTTCCAAATGATATGATACAGATGTGCGTAACTTAATGAATTAATTTTGGCTTGATAACGTTGAAGAATCTGATGGGTGCACAGACATCAAGATTTCTGCGATATTAACGTTAATGTACGCGACTTCATTACGGGTTGAGACCCACAGATTAAGGAACCATGACCTATAAGTTTCTAACGCTATCGGAAACATTAAATTGGAAATGTCCAGAATATTTTACTGCCATCCCTACTAATACATTATTTCAACAAAGCACTTTTCAAGAAACAAAGTTCTCCAGCCTGGTCGATAGACATCGGGAATTCTGACTACCTACCTATCTATCTATCTAAACAAGATCTCTACTTTCTTATATAGTTCTCAACGGTATCGATCCCGTCTTTCCAACTGACCAGTTCTCGGGACGATCCTCAACAACAACTAATAACAACCGTCAACTCTTAGCAATTTAAAATGTATAACGAGTTCCCAATGTTACCCAGTTATCGATATCCACAAAGCCGTACCTGGATTTTATCCCCCCCCCGTAACAATCCGTCCACTAAAACAGAGGAGACTGTTGGAAAGGGGGGTCGAGAGAAGATTGCAGACCCCCCTCCCCACCAAGTGGACCACCCTTCAACGATATAGAGCAACAACTGTCGGTTGCCTGCTCCGGATATTGATTAGATTTAATTAATGCCCCCTTGCTTTGACAAGAGCTGAAAACGCCAGATGTTCACATTGATCGGGTTCGGCGTGACCCCCCCCTGGCACCCCCCTTCTCGCAGGCCCCCCATCACTAATTTATATTTTTGACAAGTTAATTTTACACGCCGTTGAAACACTAACTTATAGCCGATAGCCTTCTTCAAAAAGAGAAGACTTATAGTTTGTTGTCCTCCCCCCCACCCGTCTATTCCTCCAAAAGATACATTCGTTTTTCTTTCTTTCTTTTTTTCTTTGGTTCATCGACTGCGTTCCTTTTGAGGTTTTATTATTATTTTTTTTCTTTTCTTTCTATCTTTAATTTTCCGATTGTTTCAGCTGTGAGTTTTTTGTTTGTTTGTTTTAAGATTTGTATTGGATAGTTTTTCTTTATTAGTAAATACTCGAAGAGGGAAAAGTTGAATTCTTGTTGGTGATGTTTTAAGATGGTGAAAAGAAAGCACGTCTGTGCACGCAAATATATTTGAGAAGACAAGAAGATCCTAATCATAAGGGTTTCTTTTTACTAATTTATATTTCGTTGTAAATGACGTTAACATGTCTGCGACTGCTGATTTTTTTCAATTTCTTGAAGCAAAATAATCTGAAACGGGAAAAAAAACCTCTACTGGCTATTGCAAAATTTTGTTATTACTGCTAAGATAAACATTCTGACAATGTTTATCTTTGCAGTAATGACAAACGGGAACCTGTCGTTTCAAAACAACATACGTAAAAAGTACGTAAAAGTGTTTGAAATTTAAAAAAAAAATGCATTTGTGCTGAAATAATAGTATACAGAATATATATTTATCCGGACGAAGGAAAGTTATCTCAGCAAACATAAATTTTGCAGGTTCCTGTTCAACCACATTATAAAAATTTAAAGGTCGTTTAGTCTAATACGAGTATATAGGGGAAGCAGACATTACCAACTTCTAATGAATCCCCTGCGAACTGTGTTTTTGGTACAGCTAAAGTGACAAGATATTAGGAATATTCAGGACTGTCCTGGTTTGAAAACAGTTCTCGGATTTGTCCTGATTCTGAATAACATGCCGCAGATTGTTCACTATTCTGCTTTACCTATTATAGTTCTAATATAATAGCCCAGATCTCTAGGTAACGCTCTGACGTCACTAACAATAAAACTCGCGCCATAGCACTGCGAGACGTTAAAAAGCATTATTTCATTGTTAGAGAACCTAAATTTCCATAATTTTAAATTTAATAGCTCTAAAATAGTGAAATAAAATTTGCTATCGATTGATATAAAATTTTTCTCGTCATGATCAATAGTTCCCGAGAAATTTTAAATTATATTAATCATATATTTCAAATTAATTTCCGTTTTTTAATAGAAAGTAGTAAATTACGTCAGTGGTACATCATGAGCGTGATGTAGTTTAGACGCCACGATGCATCCGATTATTTATTGCAATCGTGATGATATAATTTGATAATATTTTTTGGCAACGTTTGACAAGCAGAGAAGCGATTTGTTTTGATTAGAATTTCGAAAAAGAATTCTTTTGAAATTTTAACTTTTTACTTATGTTTGACAAGCTGAGAATTTGATGGTTATTGAATTATAATAAAATTGTTAAACAACGAAAAATTTAATACGGAAGTGGTTTTTTGAATAAAGAAATATGTAAATAAAAAATATTTCCTGTCATAAAACATATGTTTATTTTATTTGTTTTCAATCAATGTTAAACATTTCTCTCGCATATATATCCATGTAAACACGTCAAATTTGACGGGTGATTTTCTAGTAAGTAAATAGTTCTGTAATTTATAATATAAGTATAGTAAATCACCGTTTATACGGCTTTAAACGGACTGACGTAAAACGATGTAGAAATGAAAAGACGTATAATCGAAATTTAATAAACAAATTTGATTGTTACAAATTTAATGCCACTGAGGCAAATTCACTTAAAAGTAATAATTTTAAAGTTTTTAAGATAGTACTATTACATTACTACAAAGTATGGGAACAACAATTAAATTTTAAAATTAAATAAACATAATAAAATTGAGAAAAATCATACCTTTAGGGTCGGTTCAAATATTACGTAAGCACCTAAGGGGGGGAGGGGGTTTGCGATTTGCTTATTTTTGCTGACAAGGGGGGGGAGGGGGTATGAGTGATGCTTACGTAAGACATTAAAAGGACTTTATTTCCGAATATCTCTTGTAACTTGCAAAAATAATTTAATTGAAAAAAATTAAATTTGAAAAAAGATTAAATTTTGCAAAAGAAAATTAAACTTGAAGTTTTAAAATTGTGATAAAATAAGAACTTTTCTTAAACAAAATTGTAAGGAAATTAAATATATATATATTTTCAGTTTAAGCCGAGTTAAAGTTTTTTATTTGAATTAAGTCCTAAAATTTCTAAAAATTGAATATTACTGTTATACCTTTTGTGAAAAAAAGAACGGGGGGGGGGGGGTGCCGTTTGGTTGCGTAATTATACGCCGGCGGCCGCCGCCCTCCCCCTTCTTGCCCACAGCGCCCCCCCCGGGGGGTGTCAAAAATTACCAAAAACTTGCTTACGTAATATTTGAACTGCCCCTTATTGCAATGCATATCTTTAGGACAAGGATGCCCCCCGCCTTCTAGGAAAAGTCCCTCCCCCAATAGGAACGGAGAAATAATTATTGGGATCGAAAATTTGCGAATTTCAGAAAGAGGGTTAACGACGTACAACCGAAGCTTTGGGGGTCTATTTTGGTACCCCCGGTTGGGGGGGGGGGCGTCACTTTTCCCGTTGTTAACGTGCGGAAAAAGTGACGTCTCCCAACCCAACCGGGGGTACCAGAATAGACCTCTTGCATTCTTGCGTCGTATAAACGAAGTACTTTATCTTCACAGTAGTTACGAATTGATCAGAAAAAACGACGTATGAATGAGAAACGAATAGACGATGCCTTACTGTATACAGTTACTTAAACTTATAAGTAAATAGTGCATATTAAAAATTTAAAAAAGATTAATTATATATATATTTTTAAAAAATTAATTATTGATGAATTCTTCTCCCAACTTTTACTCTGTTGAGAATCGATTTCATAGATCACAGACTGCTTCTATCGATTCTTAAACCTTAACCAGCAAAATTTATTTAACCTTCCAGCGGGCGCGCGTTTGCAAGAGATACTTGAATTGTGCATCGTATTACATATTTATATCGTTATTTTATATATTTAAGTGCAATTTTATTTATGAAATCTTTGTTTACTACTAGGCTAATAAATAGAGATAACATAAATAAAAGTTGCATCTATTTTTGTAAAATAACACGATATATAGGCAATACGATGCACGATATGTCGTAAAATTTGCGTAAGCGCGCCCACTGGAAGGTTAATAAAGTTATAAATCCTCTTTATTTTCTAACTGCTGGATTAAACCTTTGAACTCTTATATCAAGCCAGACGCGACATTGTGACTGATGCATCTTTTGCGCATTCTTGGTGAATAGCGCTTATTATAACCGTATAATAGCAAAAGCATACAGATTAATTTTTAGGAATTGAAACAAATTAATAACAATATTTTAATAATATAGAATTTCAGCTTCTTAACCCTTTCAAGGGCCATTTTTTCCAGTATTGGTATAATGAAATAACTTCGGGGTTGGGATTAATTTAACCTTCCAAATTTTACGACATATCGTGCATCGTATTACATATATATATCGTGTTATTTTACAAAAATAAATGCAACTTTTATGTATGTTATCTGTACTTATTAGCTTAATGGTAAACAAAGGTTTATAAATAACAATGGTTTATAAATAAAATTGCACTTAAATATATAAAATAACGGTATAAATATGTCATAGGATGCACAATTCAAGTATTTCCTGCAAACGCGCGCCCGCTCGAAGGTTAAGAAAAGAAATTCATGTAGCTTATTGGATGATTTGTTAATTAATAATTAATTAGAAAGTCAAGACACTTTGTTACGGTTTGAGATAAGAAATTGGAACGTCTAGGATTTCCTTTCATCGAAAAATTTGTTGAGAACTTTAAAATAGCCTACCTTGTACGTTTAAAAATTGATGAATTATACTTCCCACCGCCTTTGAAAAGGTTAAAGCGCTAAATCAATCCTTACACTCACACGTGTATAATTATGCATCTTATTACCTTTCGGAGTGCAAAGGGTTAAACCAAATAATGCTAAGGTTTCAATTGTGAAATAGGAGGATCTCGGATTTGAAACTCGATCTACCAAAGAATCATGTATCTATTTAAGACGGTAAAGGATACTTGAGAAATTTAAGAGTGTCCAGGTGATTTTTGTATTAAAAATTAATTGTTACTTTGACTTAATTATGGATTTAAATAGCAAAAATGCTGTAATTCGATGCACGTGCCAGAGACGTCATAGTTGCAAAAGTCTTTCTGTGGGTGTATGGTGTAAACAGTCCAACACGCAGGATAATGAAGAACAAAGGTTTATTTACAAATATGCAGGAAAACACGTACCACAGGTACAGGAAACACTAGTCCTTGCACAGATTAGCAATGTAAACAGACAACAATTCACAGGTAATAACAGTTCAGCACTTTGATATTTAGCGACACAAACAGTCAGCAAATAACTAATAACAACAATAACAGCACTTTCATTAGCGCTCAGCTCACCAGCTTCAGGCTCGCACGGCAGAAGAAACTCTAAAGTCGTTTCCAATGGATCAACACGCATTCCGTCTTCCAAGCGCTCTCCTTATATAGTCTCCCGCGGCAGGCCGTGACGTCACATGGAATCTTCTAGTACATTCAAGCGTATCTTCTCTCCTAATGGAAATATCGAGAAAATTCCAGCACCTTTGAGATCCCATATTTCGTCGCCAAAATCGCCAAATTTGTCGCCAAGATGGTCGCCAAGGTCGGAGAACCAGACGTGGCTGCTGCTAGTCATTCCATACTTATCCCTGTAAAACTCTTCCCAACCATAAGACTCACATTGCTGGGAAGCGACTTTCCATGTTTGTAACAATATGTTAAGGGGTTAACCCTTTGCACTCGAGAGGTGACTCATCACCATTCTAGACGGTGCACTATTTTGACGTTTCTTGATTTTGATGGTTGAAAAACTACCTACAAAATTGTAAGAAGTTGTAGAATAATTGTTCCAAGAAAAATGAACTTTCACAAACATATTTTGGACGTTCCAAAGTAATAACACGAGATCTTGCAAATAGGTGAATACTTATGCATCTAATTACAACTTAACTTTTCTGAGTGCAAAGGGTTAATCCTCCGTTAGTCGCAATATCTAATAGATACGTATGCAGTCTGCATCTATTAGCTGATTCTAAGCATTACATTTGAATTTTTCTTACTGAGTGCTCATTTATCTTCTCCTTAGGTATAATAATTATAGTTATAAAGGAAAAATTATCAAACCATATGAACATTATCATAGAATATATTTCATACCCCGGGATACATTACGACCATTATACATACGATGAAAAGGATTTCGACTAACGGAGGGTTAAATCTGCCCTCTGAGATTTTTGTTGTGGTTTTTTGGAGGAGAGTGGAGAAAGTGAAAGCAAGAATGTAAATATAATGTATATAATAATGCAATATTTTAGAATTTTATGTGTATAATGCTCTATGTGTTAATAGATTAAATTTTGAAAATATTTTCAGGAAAATGCTTCCAGTCAAGTTGCAGCAAATTTTTTTTCCCGTTGGGGGGGGGGGAGATGTTAGATTGCAAAAATTGCATCTACATCATTTTTTGGTTTTGTCAGTATTTTTAATTATTTAATTTTTTGCCACCAAAGTTTCTTTCATCTCTTGTGGCAACTTTGACAACTTTTGAAATTCAAACGATAATTTTTAGCCGTTTCATTAAATATCTAAATTTTTCTTAATTATTTACTTTGTATTCGATTTAAATATTATTTGTCTTAACTTTTGTTGTTGTTTCCATTAAGGTTTCAACTTTATTAATTTTTAAATCTAAATTTTTCAAGGGGATTATTTACTAGCCATCTTGATTCGCGTAAGAATTTGGCGTTATTAGGTTTTGGCGTCTGTCACTGGAAACGTTTTCCGTTATGCAATTTTAGAATGCCTTTGTGCTTCTCTGAACGAGTGAGGTGTATTTGCAGCTGCAGGCCCCAGGGCCGTTTGGGCTTCAGGGAGCCTTTGAGCTTCTGAGGGCCTTTGGGCCTTCAGGGAGCTTGTCATTTTTATATTTTTCTTTTTCCGTTGGAATTTAAAATGAAAGAGTTCGATTCTCCAACAAGTTTTTTTTGATGATTTGATGTGATGTTTGATTCTGCGAGTTTGAAATCTTCAAGCTCTGAATGGTGTCAACCAAAATTTTCATCTTTATTCATGTATGAAATGGAGGCAATTGTGACAGCTTTTGGTGCTAAATTTGCGCTATACAAATCAGTAGCTCGAGTGCACTGAATACTCAACCTCAAGCCCTGCAAAAATTCTTTACGTTAACAGTGTTTAGATGGAAATGTGCAAGGAAGCTTGTTAGTGTACCAATAATGCGACTGAATCACCGAGTGCTGATAACATAATTTTTTGATATTGCCATTTCTCCGAATTTTTTCATACATCGTGTGCTTTAATAAGTTTTTCACAAGCAAACAAAGACTGAGATGTGCTTTGTAAACGTAACACAATTATTTTTCTGCAGAATCAAAAATATGTTCCTTGAATTTGTTGTTTTTACCTAGTATCCTCATTACTATATTTTTTTCTAAGCCTGCAGTGCTTTGTAATATGTGTAGCTACATATATTTTTTATTTTGGTTATTACATTTTTAGTTATGTGCATCATCTTGTATATATATAACTCATGGCAGTGATCAAAGTGATTTAATTTAAACTATTCTATAATAAAAAGATTTCAATGCAAATATTTTGATTATGTTTTAATATCTCTAATTTGATTTCACAATTAGTAATGTACTACCCTATGCAAATGATTTAATTTAGTGGCTAGGTTTTTCAAGTCTGCAAAGGTAGGTGATTTATGAGCATAGCTTGAATTGCTTATCTTTGTGTTGTATATTTCAGTAACCAGTATTGATTAAATAATTGTTCAATATATAATAAACTAAAATTTATCATTGGGCACCTACTTTGCATTAACATTTCATAATAATCCTAGCAACCCCATCCAATAGTAAGTCATATACCTTCACGCTGCTACGGCAAAGAAATTTAGAAAAATGCTGTGCCGGATAAGATGTTCTCGTCGTCAGACCACAATCCTAAACTATGAGAACCATTTTCAAATAGCCTTCGCCTAGCTTTAAAACAGGGCGTTAATCTAATAATTTTATGGAAATTAATAAAGATTAAATATGCTAAATACGCGGGCATACTTATAACTAAGATTCATAATTTAAATTGCACTTCCACGGTTACTATCCGGAGATTCAAGTTTAAAAAATATCAATTTGTGGAAAAGCCCTCTTCATTTTGTTTCTGTTAGGGAGAAGCAGAAATTCTGCTCATTGCAATGCCGATATCTTTATAAATCTTAATGGTATTCAACTGGAATTTTAATAGAAGCTGCCTTATATATCTGGCTTTGAAGTTGTGAAAGGAAAATTACGCTACGTCTCGCACATGCGCAGTAAAAATTATTTACTACAGATACTCAGTTTCTCTAATGTTTAAATTATTTAATTTAAATTTTAATATAGGTGTTCTTTTACATATTGTCAAGTATTCTGTAAGTTTTGTACAATTCGGTTTAAAACTAAAAAAAAAAAAAAAAAAAAAAAAAACCCAAAAAACATGCGGAAAATTTGGGACTTTTTAAAAGAAACCATCTTTCCGAATATTCGTGCTATTTTTTACGAAAATGCATGTAAATATTATGCATTTTAAGCATAACCATTGGTGAAAGCTTCAACACATTAGCAGGTTTGTGTGAAACGGGATGGATCGAAATCCGTTTTTGTCCTATCAATTTCTGTTCGGTCCCCTAAATGCCCTCGTGATCGAATCTTTCCAGTAAAATGAGAGTTTAAGCCTATTCATCACATGGTCGGAGTTCAAGTGCAGATCCTCTACCCTTTCTGGAGAAATGTGTAAATCCGAAAGTGTCCGGATACTTTTGATCATATAGTGTACTAGCAGTAAACGTACGGCGTTGCCCGTGGCATTATTACTTACAACAAAATAAGAAAAAAAGTACGTTAATCCAAAATAATATTAAAAAATTACAATATGAAATTCATTAGACCCCCTAGCAAAGTATGAGAGGCAAAAAATTATATTAAGATATTGGAGAAGATAATTATCGAAATCATTCAGCGAATATGACGTCACCTGCCACGACGAAAGTCACGCAATGCATGCTGGTTACGTTTTACTTGGTACAAAGCTTCATTTCGGATGTGGGAGAAAAAGCGTTTGAACTGATCAGTAAAATAATTAATTTAAATTCGAAGAAAAAGGTATTTTATCGGTTCTTGTTTTAACTCAGGGCGAAATATTCTAGTTACTACATTAAAAAATTGAAATGATAGCGTTATTAGAACGTCGGATGTGCGAAAGTAAAAATGTAAAATGAAAGATTTCAGAGAAAAGTTACTATTTTTTAAAAAATTCTCAAAATTCAACGAATTACGTTAGAAGTTCAAAATAAATTTCATTAGAAATGAAATCGTTTGTTCTTTCCGATGATGTATCTATTATTTCCTTACGATCATCAGGAACAATGTAATGGGAAAATATATATCGAAAATGACCCCAAACAACACAAAACATTAAATAAAAAAAATTTGGATTAAATTTTAAAAATCGGGCTTCGAGGTGCATTGAGTCACTATTACGACTACCTGTGTGCCAAATTTCATAGCTGTAAGTGCGATAGATTCGACTGGACATCTGTTGTAAAGATTTAACTAATTGATTAATCTTGTCTTTTTATAATATTAATTATTATTAGAAGTATTAATTTATGATTATAAGAAGTGCAATTATGAACTTTTAAATTAGTACAAAACTATAAACTTTTTAATTTTTCTACTAATTATACCTTCTTACTCTCAGTACTCAACTCAAAAAACAATACATCATATACTCAAATTTACTTACCTTTAGATTCATGCCATCTCAGATCTTAAATCATGTTTACAAGTGCAAGGCAAGTTTAATAGCATTTGATAAATAATTAATTAAATAATTAATTCCCTTCTAGTCACAATTTAGCATAACTTCAATTTAATTTCAGTTCTTAATTAATCATTAAAATAATCACCAAATTCAACACCAAAATAATTCATAAAGATCTTAAGATTTTGCGTTGTGTAATTTTTTTTTTTTTTTTTAAATTCTAGATGTTATATTTTATAAAGCTAACCCAGGTTACACCAAATAGTTACCTCCATCACTGTCATAGGGGTGGCAAATAAATCAGAGACGAAATTACTGTAAACTAATGACATTTATTTATATAAAAAAAAAGGTAACTCCACCAATTTATCACACAAATTACATATCCTAATCTTATTGGATAAAAATCAGAATTATTACTACATATGCACGATGAAAAGAACACACAAAATAATGAACATAATAACAAAATTATAATAAAACACAACAAGCATAATTATACATTTAGGGTCGACCCAGATTATGTAAGAAAAATGAATATTAATTCAACACCTTATCCACATTCAAAAATTTAAAATTAACTCTACTGCATCCTCAGCATTAATTCAATTTAATTTTTATCTCATTAATATGAAGCTCATATAAGGGAAATTTTTAGATAGTGGCCACTAACAGCTTAATAATTACCATAATCTTTACTAAACTTATTCTTTTATTTTGTCACCAAAAACTATATTAATTGTCTTTTTAATAATTAACGAACATATCTCTATGTATAAACATTGTTATCCCAATTAAAATACAATCAAATACAAATACCAAGTGAATCATAAAGTGACACACAATTATCTCAGCAATTCAACATAACACTCAGTTATAGATTTTATACCTAACATTGATCTTTTTTTTTTTTTTTTTAGACATCTTAGAACATACATATAATATAACAATTAGAAATCAGACATTCAAATGTAATTTAATATTTATACCAATACATAAATGTTAATTTTTATCAATTAAATATCTCATTATAAGGTCAAAACTTACAAGTAGGTTTTATACACATTAATCTTCACCAAGCCAATTCGTCACTTAAATTTCAATTTCTTAAGATTAATTTAATAATGTGTTCTACTCAGCTAACGCTTACGTTTTCAAATTAATTAAAAGAGTTTCGGAAATTATTGCAAACCCCCCCCTTTTTTTTTACTGTAATAATAACGAATTCATTTACATATTATTTCTCTATGCCTAAATCACATATAAAATGTTAGTCCATATATTAATCGAATATTGTTATCTTCCTTCAAGCACATTCTAGAATCCTACTAGATTTAATATCAATTAATAATACTTGCAATTTACTTAGCCTGTTATTTACTTCACACAAGCAATTCTTTTAAAACTATCCATAACAACATGTCTTCAATAAGTGTTGGACAATAAAAGGGATATGGAAAAAAAGTGATAAAGCATCAGATTAAAATTTCGACACTGCAACATAATATTTCATGATCTTATTTTACATAATAATAGTTTTGGTAATCAACCGACATCCCTCAAATCGTAATTGATGTGTAATCCCTATTTCATTACAATTAAGCAAAATTAATACAAAAATAAAAACTTAACTGAGTAGATTTGGTTGCCAGAAGCTGCAGTCAGTCCCGGATTTTGGTCCCAATTATGTCCTGGGTATTGAAGTTTATATATAATTGGAACATTTTCGGCCAACCCACAGCGGCACGACGAGGAATCACAAGGATCTGACATCTTAATGGTTCAAAGAGGGATCCAACGGGGAAGACAACGGCCCTCTTCATCAACTTGAATTGTAGATAAGCATTTCGGTGCAATGGAGCTGAGGCCGACATCAGAATATCGAAACCGGAGGTCGGTATCCATAAGGGAAATACCTCAGCTTAAGATTTAATTCCACTTTCCATCTCACGCATCCTAACAACTTATACGGTCAAGGGCTCCGTCAGGCAAACAATCCTCCAAAAGCTAAACTTCCGATCACCAAGGTTGTGAAAGAAAAACGCCTTCCGAAAATCCTTAAGGGCTGGCACACACACGCAAGTCCCTGTTTATCTCATTCCCGATTCTTCGAGGTCGGCAAATGCCGAAGAGAAAAACCCCTACCGCTTTTCTTACGGCATCATCTTTCCTTTTCTGCCAAAAACCCTCTGTCTGCCCCAAGGTCCTATTTTTTTTTAAAAAACACCCCTCTTTGGCGGCTCAAAACCCAAAAGTTTTGCCAATCTACGTGTTGTGTGTTGCAATTAATATTGCAACCCTAAAAACCAACGACAAACACATTCCAGAAAACAGATCCCACGGGGGTCCCTTTACGCAGATAGCAAGCCTTCCCTTTTCTGCTCTGTCCGGGGGAGGAGGGACAACACCCACGGTGGAAGGGTGAATGACCCAATCCAGACGACCACAGCTTGAAGTTGAGAAAAGAAAAAGACTTTATCTTTTATTTTCGCCTTTAATTTCGTTTTTTTTTTTTTTAGCATTTGAATACTATTAATAGTTAAAAAAATTTAATAACCAGAATACAATAACTATATCAGAGCTTAATTAATTTTGATAAATTCCCTATCCAAGAAAACTCTATACAACACATCACACACACGCACAAACATCGACTTTTATAAGTATAGATATCTCAAAGGAAATTATCTTGCATTCGTTTTGAGCAACGTGAAAAGCAGGAGAAACCTCAACATACTGAATCCGGTAGTAATTATCAATAATTACAGTCGCCTTGCATAAAGTGACAAGGAAAAATCTCAGACAGACCTCTGTTTAAAATAGACCCCCCACTGCGATATTTTTCATGCCTATAGACTCAAGTTTCCTATGTTACGTCTTATCATAAATGATTTCCCATTAATCTCTTGACTTATGAGTTTATTAAACTTCCTAATCAGATGACACATTCTATTTGGGGCATTTATTGTTATAAAAATCTAAAGGACCCACGGCATATTTCAGTGTATCGCAGTGGATTTTTTTGTCTTTCTATTTAATTACTAATTTGACTTAATTACAAATTTAAATATCAAAAATTCTGTGATTCGATGCACGAGGCAGACGCAACATTATAGTCGAAGGGGTTAATGTAACAGCCTTTTATATGTCACTTGGTGACTGAGGAAAGAGTACTTTGTGTCATATTTTTTGTTAAAGTGAACATTCGTCAGCTAAATTTCTTCCATTAATAGAATCCAGTTCTAAACTTTCTAACCAAATAAAAGTCAAATGTGTCAGGCAATCTTAAGTTCAGGGTGCGCAGCCGTTTCTTTCCACTTTGTATCGCCAATTCATTGTCGACAAGAGGAAGACGGTTTAGAGTCGTGAGAACATTTGTTTCGGGTGCGCAACGATGTTTATATTCGTGTCTTGCGCATCGACTCCTCTTTTGTGCTATTTTCGATTTAATTGGTCGATTTAATCGAATTTGAGAAGCCGCTGATGTTTTTTTAAGTTTAAAAAATTTGCCCGGTGCCCTCTTCAGATGCCGCAGGTAAATTTTCCTTTTCTTTTCAGATGCCGCAGGCATCGCGTGCGCAAGAGACCAATAAAAAGCTCACTGCGCACCCAAAACAAATGTTCTCACATCTCCAAACCGTCTTCCTCTTGGCGACAAAAAGTTGGCTATTCAAAGTGAGGAGGAACGGCTGCGCACCCTAAACTTAAGTTTTACGGCCAAATTTTATAAAGGAGCCAGAGCATTATCTCAAGGAAGATAAATGATATGGTTTCTTTGGTTTGTCATAAACAGCAACAACACAAATTCATACTAATCTTCCAGGCTTCTGTCAGAAATTATCAAGAAGATTCCCCGCGACATTATATATTTTAAGAAGGCATAATTCCGTCCAATCATAAAAAATTCTATCGGAAGAAATTTTCATGAAGATTCTCCGCGACGTTAGATCCATCTGAAACTGGCGATCAACAACATATAACCTGCCAATACAATTTAAATGTAAAGTGAAATAAATCAAAATGTTTACGCACACCTCAATTTCCATGGGCCGGGAGCACTGATGAGACTTGTTTCATGGACATCCGCTTTCTGGAATTAAATTATCAAAGGAATATGCATATTCACTGAGGAAAAGGCCAATATATTATACACAAACTTTATTGACGGTAGCAAAATCACCTCTGGTTTATGTTTAGTAGAAAGGTATGTTTGAGATTTATGCTTGCTATAAAGCCGCTTTGTCTCTAATTTTGGATAAAAAAATTGAGAAGTAATTCTCGAATTTCACCTCCAGTCAAGTCAAGTCAATTTCAAGAGCATTTATACTGGCTTATGCTACACGAAAATTCAGGCTTTGCCAGTAATCCTTTAAGAATTTTCTAAGAAGTTGATAAATTCTCACCTCAGGTTATTTACACTCTCCTCCACACAAAAATAAACAAGCTGTTGCCGATCAAACTAGAACAAATCAATAGTTACTTACAATGTAATGTAAAAAAAAATGTTTCAAAACACATTCATTCTGAAAATGTTATTTACATAAATTGTATATTCAAACGAGTTCGAATGTCCATTTGAATTTGGTTTTAAATTATTGCTCTAGAAATTATCGTGTATTGCTCAAAGAGTCCTGGGACAGGATGCCTGCTCTGGATTGGTGCAAAAGTTTTTGCATCCAGTTACGTCACTCGAAGACCCACGTTGGAAGAAGAGTCGCGACACAACCTTTTTATTCATGACTTCAGCATAACAGAAGAATTCCAGAGTCCTTTCAGAACAATTCAGAACCTTCTTATCCTCTGTCCCACGGAGCTGACTGATCAACATAATTTAAATTGCATTGTTTAAAAAGTAATAAAATTTCTCTCATAAGATCTTGTTTGTTTATTCATTAATAGGCATAATAAAATCAAAATCAATCAAATGAATTAAGGTTTAACTCTTGCTTTTAAACAACTCGAAGGTTATTTTGGGACGGACCTCGTAATTTTGAACCGCAGTCAGATGACCAGGACGACACCTGAGCTCGCACCCCCTCTCCAAACTTTCGCGCCACACCATCGGGAGGAACTTTGGCTCCCTATCTCTGATTTAACATGCAGCAGGCCCATATACACGGTGGATCTTCAGTGGAATCGGGTTTCGAATCTGGAGCCCTCTGGCCCGGACTTACCACTAGGTCACCGCGGCCTTCCTAAAAGCATTAAGGATTTTCCGCTTTTGTTACAGTCAGCCCTTAAAAGTTGCATGCAACGCGCATTGTCACATCGCTTTTTTTCAGCAAAAGCAAAAACCTGGTGGCTTAGAACCTGCGATTGCAAATACCCCAGCAAAAGCAAAGACCTGGAGGCTCAGAACCTGCGATTGCAAGTACCCCAGCAAAAGCAAAGACCTACAGTCTTAGAACCTGCGATTGCAAGTACCCCAACAAAATTTCCCGTCAAAGTGTTAAATTTCTTCAGAATGCTGTTGAAGAGCAAACGCACAGATTTTAATCTGTAACCACCAATTCCGCATCAAGTGATCCACATGATGCTCGTTAACCCCTTACCAGTGTAGTTTTCTGCACCGTCTAATTAGATGACCTCCTTCTGTTTGGGAATGTGTTGTACTGATTCAGCTAAGAGCCCATAGAACACTTGAAATGTTAATGAATTACCAGTCATTTTTGCTTCGAAATAATAAATGACTTAATTTTAGATTGCAATCCATAATTCGATGCACGAACTGAGTT
>BGPR01000014.1:1163011-1182437 GCA_013235015.1 Araneus ventricosus
GTTTCGAATGATAATAAATGACTTAATTTTAGATTGCAATCCATAATTCGATGCACGAACTGAGTTCGGGATACATTGGTAAAGGGTTAACAGTACTTACATGTAAAAGATCATCTTTCGACATTTTAACTCTTAAAGTGAACATGAGTTTTAAACTTGAGCAATTCCAATACAACCGACAACCCCAAAAAAATTATTAACAAAAATTAACCCATATTAAACATATATATATTCATCTATTCTGTTCTGCAAGCTATTTGGTTCTAAGCACTAAATTTTTAAATTAAATAGTTTAAATTTTTAAAATTAGTACAAGACGCTCAAAATCTAGATTTTATTCATAACTCTTACTCAGCCCTGTTGTTTGCTAATTTGAAACTTCTGTTATTGACACACACGTAATGCTTAGTTAGATTAAGGCCAAAACACTAGACAACCTATTCCTTATTTTCATCATAAATCGTTAAATCGGCAATTCGAATTCCAAGCATTAAACTTTATAATGTTTAAAATCTTTCCTGGTATCAATTAGAATTTCCACCTCACTTAGTGCATCCTTTAAATTAATATTCATGTATGCAAAATTATTTTTATAGGCAAACTATTGGCACTCGACTGCTCATCTGGAGCCATACTTTTTATCCATTCATCTAGTGGTCTTAAAAGCTCGGAAAGCTCGTAAAAATGGGCTCTTCGTGCTTTTCGAGAGCTCTGGCTCGAATTTGAGCAAACGGAAGGCTGCTTACCTTGGGCCTATCCCGTCATTAACGCAGGCCGAGGCCTATAGAGCCATAAACTTGGAGTCTTGTGTTGACAGGACAAACAAAGAAGTCGATTTGCCAAAGAGTTCGGCTAAGTGCGAAGAAAATTGATGTTGCGTCACTGCAGACACGGACTTTATTTATTGGAGTAATATATTAAGGCTTTTATTCGGTAATAAATTTTATTGTTTGTTGAGGTAGCGTAGAATTTAAACGTTGTGTACTTAGCGAGGCAGTGTTCGGCTATGGAGGAAGATCGGTCGTTTTCGAGGTGCATTAGAAGTTAATCATTGCCTCCATTTTTAACAGGGAGGAACTCCGGGTGAAGAAAAATCTGTAATGGATATTGGGTTTAAAGAAATATGCATTCGGTTTCTTCACTATTCAAGGAATAAACAAGGGAAAATAATATTTATTGGAACAGGATACACGCACAATATTTGATCTATTCTGTAATATAAGCAAGGTAGATGACCACCCAGTTTCTAAGGTGGCTGATGTACAGGATTGCTCCTCCAAAGGACACAGGTGGGTAGTTTTAATCCAATTTTGTCTAGCATATCTTGCCAAGTCATGAGGCACAAAGTCATGATGAAACAGAAGTATGGAATCTTCTATTGCTTAAAACCACCTTGGAATGCCGAGGCAGCATTTGAGGTTGAAGTCTGATTTAGCTCCAATAGAAGGGAGCAGGTTGCCTTCCTGGAGGGCCTCAGGGGAAATTGACTCACATTTGTGTTTCTCGTCGAGAAAAAACAAGAAAACTTGCTGTAATCCACCCTACAATCAGCTAAAGCATACATTGGTTTCACAGCCTCAGAATTATGCTGATTAAGAGCACAGCAAGATGATAGAACCAGTATCCTTCTTTCATGTTTCATAATCCTCAGCCCTGCCTTAACCCACTTGGCCACTGGTGGGCTAGAGGATTCAGGTTCGATTTTTTGATAAGGTTGGGCATTCACGAGCGCTCCACGCCAAAACTCGTCGTCAGTGCGGCCAACCGATGGGAGTTGGAGCGGTGTGCTCAAAATTTTGGATATCCAACCAGTCTAGATCTCCGTCCGCTCCATTTGGACTGCCGTTGCATACATGCTAAAATGCGATCGGTGTAAATGCGTGGGGAGGGGGGAGGAAATCGGAGCAGGCATGGGTTCGCGTTTTGAAGGCGGGGGGAAGTAGTTGTAGTAGGGGATCGGAGTGACCCGTACTGGATTTGTATTGCGTGGAGCTTCAGTGAATGACCTGCCTAAATGGGTGGGTAAAAAACGGAATGGTGTGGAGTGCCACCACGCCATTTGCGTAGACTAGAGTGCTCCTGAATAATCTGCTTAACGCATGATTGTTCTTTGAGACAGAAGATCGACTCGCCGACTAGAGTACTCCTGAATAATTGGCTTAACGCATGATTGTTCTTTGTTAGACAGAAGATCGACTCGCCGATTAGAGTGCTCCTGAATATTCGGCTTAACGCATGATTGTTCTTTGCTAGACAGAAGATAGACTCGGCGCCAGGTGTTCTTTGCTAGACAGAAAATAGACTCGGCGTCAGGTGTTCTTTGCTAGACAGAAGATCGACTCTGCGTCAGGTGTCTTTATAAAGAGAAGCTGTGCTCCTCTGGCGCAGGCGGAAGTGAAAGTATAAAAATCTTTCTGTCTGTCTGTGTCTGTTTTACTTCTGTTGTCATCCTATTAATTCAAAATCTGATAGAAATCTACAATTTCAACATTAAAACCAAATTCTAAATTTTATCTGTATAGTTATTTCCGTATATGAATCCAAAAAACGTTGTTCTTGGACTCAGGAAGGCATAAAACGTAGAGATTCATCAAAACCTCGAAGCCTAATTTTTTGCCGACTGCAATACTACCTCTTAGTGTACTAGAAATGCTTCTAGTATTCTTCTATACTAGAAATTCCTAACTTGCTTCGGTAAACTAGAAAGTAAAAATAACAGTGACGCATCATATGTGGAAAGCTAATTTTCTTTAATACCAATCGCTACGTTTGTACACATAACACGTAGGGAACAACATAGTTGACCACACTGTGTAGTGACCATTATGTGGAAGTATATGATTAAGTCGAGAGTAGAACACTCCGGAATTTTAAAAACTAACATTCTGGTAAGCGATGTAGAGGGACAAAAGGGATATTTTCTCCAATTTAGTCAAAGAACATCTGTTGAAATTGTTTAATACATTGGTCAGGAGATAAAAATTCCATTGGAAACTCCAAATCACTTACAAAGAAGGAGCACTCACTAAAATCTTAACTACAGCATAAACTTGTAATGCTCGTCTTAAGTGGCTAGTTCGAAGGGAACATTGACCACTGCGGGTTTGCGCAATCATTTTAATGGATGGCGTTGAATTACTGCGGACCATATTTCTCGAGTACTTATGAGTGATGATGCATTTGATGATGTCTAATTTCTTGGAGTGGGAAATCAATTTAGTCTAAACAGCGAAAGAAGAGCCATTTCTTAAATTCTGAAGTGGAGTAAGTAATCAAAAAAGAGGGCATTCTTTTTTTTTCTTTCTGCGGGGCTTTCTCTTCTGAGCGGAGAAAACGGAGTGAGTGCTATGTGAAGACAGATGGATGTTTTTGATAGAAGAGGGTTTTCGTTCTCTCCTCCTCTTTCTCGCTGTCGTGTACACGGCGCAACTTGGCTCTGAATGCAACATTTGGCGACTTTATCCTTCGCCAAAGAATATCTTGCTGTTTCCTGCTATCTTAGGGTTTCTTAAATTGGGAGTCGAGACCCCAGATGGGGTCTGGTAGAATAGAGGTTTTTGAACTTTTTCACTCGTGACTCTTTTATTTCCTCTCAATCCCATCAGAAAAATTAGCCGTGATCCCAAAATTGAAAAATAAGGAAGGAAATGAAGTATTGTTCTATGATAGCTATAAGTAAAAAGTCCTGACGTCACAGATTAACCGGCGCAATCCTGGATTTCGTCTCATTTTTTTGGATTATAACAGTGACCCCGGTTTGTCCCGAGTTGGAATTAAACATCCCGGATTGTCCCGATTTTGCTTCGTAGATAGGCCATCAATATGAGCTATTTACTCAGCATATAATACATGAACTACTACTTAACATACAACGTATCCATATAACTAGTTTTACTTTTTAAAAAATTTAGTTTCTCAAGAATTCTCCTTCGTAATTTTTGCTATAAATACAACATGATCCCCCAATGTGGATGAATCTCCACGAAGAAAAAAATGATAAAACTGGTAATTTGATCTTTGATAAACTGATATACCATTCTAAAATGTATTATTTGGGTTTCTCAATCCCATCCTGGTTTTTTAATGCTTTTAATTTTTTACTATTTCATTATTTCTGAATTTCTGTTATTATTTATTTATTTTGGGATTTTATGCAATGTTCCATCTCAACCTTTCTGTCCTCACGGGTTGACCGATCCTGTTCTAGTTTCAGAAAATCTTCAGATCTCCTGACTGAAGCTCAGAAGCACTTGTCTCTTTAATAAAAGGAAATATAGTTAATATAATTAACTTTGAAAACTTAATTGAACATTTTTTATTCAAGATTCCTTTTAACTACTTTTGCTTACAGAAAAAGTTTACATTAAAGTTTCTAAAAGAAAAAAATATCTGAGATAAATTTTGTGATCCAAATATTTTTCTGCTTCATCACACTTAGAACAATATTTGGGTCTCTGATACTTCCACAATATGTAGATTTTAAAATTCTTCAATATTTGTAAGCAAAAATTATATGAAGAAACTTGTCTTGACTTAAAACATTTCAATAATCAGTTATTAAACAATCTGAAATTCAGTTCCTTTGATTTATCATCAAATAATGCTCACATTTATAATTCATTTTTCAATTTTGGAATCGCACAAAAATTTTCAAATGAAAATGGCGCCATCAAAATTTTTTAAGCCCTAAGAGAGGTTGCTAATAAAAAAAGTTTTAAAAAGTCCTGTTTTAGTTCATAGCTTCTTAAACTATGGGTCCCAACCTCAAGTGCGTGTGCTTGCATGAATTTTGGCGTCACAAAAATATTCACAATGAGTGTTTCTGTCAGACTCTTCAATATTTGCATTGGCGTCTGGGTCATAATATGATTTTTTCGCCCCTCCCCCGTCATTATCAGTGAATTAGCTTGTGTAAATGGCTCCCGATGCATGGTATTTCTTTCCCACCTCGACGTATTTGACTTTCAAAAGTGACACAAGCGCATTAATGTTTTGCCGACATGGCCAGTGGCGTAGTAAGTAAATGGCACCCAGAACATAATATGATTTTTTTCATCCTAGTCGTCATTAGTGGCTTAACAAGCGCAAATGGCTCCAGGGATATGGTACTATTTTTACTCCCACTTATCATATTTTGCTTTAAAAATTAATATTTTGACTACATGGCGCCTTCTAAAACTGACGCCCAGGGCATCAATACCCCTCTTGCCCCCGGTCGCAACGCCACTGAATATTAGTAATATAGAAACCGGAAAGCCATCTTCGTTTCAGTGACTTCACCAAAACTTTAAAATACAGATGTTCCAAATGAATGTGTGTAATGTTTGAATAACAATATCAAGTGACGTATAAATCTGATATTTTATGAGATATATCATAGTTTCTTAACTCAAATTATTAAATACTAATGTGGTATATTTTCAGCTATTGGTAATTCCATGATTCTAACTAATTAACAAAATAATTCTTAGTTTTTACAGTATAACGATGCTCTTTCATAAACAATGGCTCAATTAGTCATCATTATTACAGCTGCTCGGTAACTGATAATCTTCGTTTCTCAGAGTGGAACACCAAGCGAACTTATCAGATATTAATTGTGTAGGATAGTTTTTCAGCGTGCACAAGAATTTGACCTCCCTCTTTGAGAATGACGTAACTCGTGATGTTTACCTGAACTTGCAACACAAATGCATCATGCCATGGTTCAAGAGATGTCGTAGGATGAAGAATGGTACTTCCAGCAGGATGGACCACGTTGGCATTGGTATTATATCATTTTAGGAATTTAGAAGAGGAGATAGCTTAGAAGAAAATCAAGGCCGGCCTTTGGAGATGCGGGTCTAACTGGAAATAATTTTGGTCTATGTTTTTTTCAGGAATCTAAATTAAGAATTAATCTAGAAATCTAATCTAGAATTATCCCCCTTAAATTCTCAACCTTAGTTTTTCTCCATCCGGTAATGCCACCCAGGTCTAACGCCTCGCCTACCCCACCCCATTATGCTACAGAAATGAGTCGAGATTAGATTATATTCTGGTGCGGGGCCGAGTTGGAAGCAACTGGTTTAATCGGCTAATCGTTTAATCATTCACGGCCGCTCCTCACCGCACAACCGGAGTGGAGGCACTCCACACCGTTCCATTTTCCAGCCCAATCAGGCAGGTCATTCACGACCACTCTACGCAATGCAAATTCAGTCACTCCGTCCCCGCCTTTCCCGATTTCCTCGGTGAACAACGCACCCCAAGTCTCCCTCCCCAACACACGCATAGCTACTCCAGCCAGTGTGTTATTTATGGCCCAGCAGTCCAGATGGAGCGGTGGATATCCGGACTGGTTGGATATCCAACTCTCCGCTCCAATTCTCATCCGTTTTTCGCATTGACGACCGGTTTTCGCCTAAAGTCCCGGCCTTAAGACGAGGTAGTATTAACCCCCTCCCTCACACACAAACACTTGAAGATCGTCCCTCAATGGATTTCTCTTTGTAGGGATACCTGAAACTTAAACTTTTATGGCTCAAAATCATCAGCAGTCATCTAGTGTCAAATCATCCATTAACACATTGACTGCCGGTAGTGTGAAGCCGTGTTGATAGATAATGCCGTGACATAGGAGTAGGTTGTACCCATATATCAACTAACTTACTATAAGAAATAAACAACTCATGTTATAAGCAGTGGAGGCTCGTCAGCTCAGAAACAAGCAGTTCTGCAGAAATTGTACAGACCCAAGTTGGAGGAAATTTTATGCTGATTATTTTGGTATATAATGATGATGTACTGAAAATTGTTAGTTATTGAGTCATAAGCAAAAAACTGGGAAATTTCTTTATTGTTTTTTTGGTTATAACTAAAATTCCTATAAAACTTTTTAGTGCTAAACTTCAGATTCGTAATCAGTACACACACAAAAAAAAACATAACAGAGCAAAAACTCCTACCGAATTAGATTTAAAAAACTACTTAACGACTGGACTACTGAGAGAAAGTGAAAAAAAGGCCAAATGAGGAAGTCGCGCCAAGCGAGAGCTGCTCCAGGGGCAGCTCTCGAATTTTAATTTCAATGGGAGAAATGGTTGCTTTTTTTGTTCCAACTGAGAGCTCCGAGTTGCTCAATGCGCGAAATTTCGATCCTAGGAGCGGCAAAACTCTCTGCAGCTGTCTGTCTCTCTCTCTTATTTCTTGATTTATTTTTCGTCTTCCTTTTAAGTTTTTTAGCACATTTTTGCCATTTTCGATTAAAATTGAACTCTTAAAGTAATGCAAGCTTTTAAAATAATTTCAAGGGGACTGCAGCTCAGCAGCCCTAATGGACGAGCCGCCACTGGTTATAAGTTTATTTTCAATATGTAAAAATTAGAAACCACATACATTTACAACTAGTTTCTAATCTTCATTCCACGCCATTACCAGTATATATACCCAAAACTTAACCGGAGAATAAATAATGGAACATAGCGTTTACCGCTCTAGCGCGTGATTGGCACCTGAGACATCACCCCGCACCACGCGCCAGCGCGTGATTGACCCCTTGGCAATGACGCCTCATCCAGCGCTGGTGTGGGATTGGCAGTCAATGTGTTAACACCTTAACTGGTTTGCCCGTACGTAGTACGTGCATCGAATTATCGCGATTTTAAACTTACAAACAAAGTCATTCACAGACGATATAATGCGATACAAAAATTACGTGGATTTCATAGACATTTCAACTGTCCTTCAGGCTCTCGATTGAATTCAAAGGACAACGTATTCCCAAAATAGAAGGTGTCATCTAACTAAATAGTTTGTTTAAGGGCTGAAAGAGAATGCTCCAAAAGCCACTTGTAACGCTTAGCGCCGTTTGACAATCCGCCGACCAGCTTTATCAACAGAGTTCGAGCAATGATGGTCAACATTTTGAACACTTCCTATCACTACTATTACTACGCCGCGTCATATCCCCGTGCCTAAAGCGTAGATCGCTCCTGATCAGTTTGGGATGGATGTGATTGGGAATGGGGAGGCTTGGGGTGGTTCTTTTTTTCTTTTTAAATATCTTTGAGAAAAAGAAGATAATGAAAAAAAAAATTCTGGAAAAAGAAACAGCAAAATTGTTGCTGAACTAGCATTGCGCAACATTTTATTTTTCTTCTGATAAATTGCACCATTCATGGAGGGGAATGGAAGAACTTAAAGCTATAAGATTAAATCTTACATACGAAGTGTTAACTAGCAAAGGTACCAAAAGAGAAGAAAAAAAAATCCAAATATCCAAATATATACAATTGCAAGAACTAACTAGCAATGGTAGAAAAGGAGAAATAATAAAAATAAAGGAATCCAAATATACGAATACAAAAGCAACACGCACTGGTGAAATATGTTCTCTAGAATAGGGTGACATGTTAAAATGGAAACTTACTATCACTGCCAAAATTTTCCATTTTTATAAATTAATTTGATATATAAAACCTTCATAAATGACAGAGAGAAGCGAGATTAGTCTGTTACGTAGTCACGGCCAAAAGCGTTGTACGATTTTCTCCGAATTTGGCATGAAGGTTTCTTGAAGTCAATAAAAACTACGTGTGTAATAAGGATTTTTATTTTTTTATTCGCTTTCAAGATGGTGTTCGTTTTAATGGTTTCACTGTTTGGCGAGTTTGGGCATTTACTCGCCAGTATTTGAGCCAATTGTAATGATAATATTTACATAATTTTAATAATGGGGGAATGCGGGGACATTGATACATTTTTTTCTGGAAATCTAAAAAATGATCTTACCAGCGGTAATGATTAGAACTAATACACTACATTTATGCATTTGTTAATTTAATATAGGATTTCAGACGAATTTTGGTCATTAATGACATAATAAGATATTTATTACACTTTTTTCCTAAAAATGGATTTGTATCAATCTGCCCCATACTAGGGGTACATTGATACACAGGGAAATACCGAAAATAGTGACGATTAATAGGTGTAGGATCAAAGCAAAATTTGTTATATCAATAAACAATGTATTCCAAATCAATGTTTAAAAGTTTAACAAAGTAACAAACTTTTATTTTAATCAAAATTCAACATTTTTAATGAGACTTGAAAAATGAAAAAAATAATGCCTCAGAAAATAATTTCTCTTCAAATAATACAGGAGAATGTGTATGTGTGTGTAAAAATACTTTGGAGGGACGGAATATGTACCTCGAAGCCGTTTTCGGAAATATTAATTAATTAAAAATTAAGGGAAATTTTCGCTTTCTTCCTTGACGACTTACGAAAATAATATCTCACAAATATAATTTTCACACCATCGAAGATGCAAAGAAAATTATCATTTTGATGATATTAATTAAGTTTCGGTACAATTTTTTTTCCTCCAATTTTAATAAATTCGTAAGAAAAATATTTTAAACTTAATTTATAGCAATACTTTTCATTTTCACAATGAAATTTAAACCGTTTTCATTGTTTAAACACATACAGTAGAACCTCGATTCACCGAAGTGGTCGGGACCGGACCACTGTCGGTAAATCAAAAATTCCGTATAAAAGAGAGCGATTAAAAATGGCCGTTAGGAGACCGCAAAAATTTTAACACTGGATTTTAAACATGTACACATGTACAAAATAACTAAATGTGACATTTTTAATTATATTACTATAATTATAAACAATAAATTTGTTCAATAGATGACACACAAGTCATAAAATGCAATGTAAATGCTTATATGACATACGATACATTGGTTTAAACGGAAGTTTGTTCTACCCTAAGCATGACTGACATCATTTAGCCTCTCTGTCCCGAAGTTGTTTTTAATAGCATAAGTTCTGTAGAATCAGAGTCAGTCTGTTGCTCCAACCACATTAGTCCTTTAGCAAAACATTCAAAAGCATCGGAGTTGCTTATTTTAGAAGTTTCGATCACCTCATCTTCATCACTTTCTCTGTTATCGTCATCGCTATTGGGTTTTCGTACTTGGGCGATGATTTCGTCATCGCTCATCAGCTGAAATCCTGCATCATCAGCATCATAATCTAACCACGAACTAACGCCATCCTCTTCGCAATTTCCACAGCCTGGAATTTGTTTCAAAAGTCCGTTTAATTCAGTCACGGTGACAGAGCCACTGTTATTTGATTGGTATACATTTTCGAGAGAGGACACCAGCTTTCGTCAGGACCGTTTTAAGGTATGATCTGGCACAGACTCCCAAGCTTTGTCAATCATGTAGACACAGTCTTTCAGCGTTAATGCTTTCCAAAATTGAACCAATGGAACATGAAAACTCCTCCTCATCGTCATCCACTTCCAAAAGCAATTTGCTTAGGTTTTCTATAACGCCGTTTCATAGATTCGATCACGCCCTGGTCCATCGGCTGCAAAATGGAGGTTGTATTCGGGGGAATGAATATGCAAGTGATGTTTTCGGCTTTGAGTGTTTCAGCATCTCGGTGGGCAGGAGCATTATCCATCAATAAAATAGCTTTTTTGAGTTTTAGTTTCTTTAGGATTTTCTTCACTTCTGGAACGAAGCAATAATGAAACCATTCCGAAAATAAACTAGAATTCATCCTAGAGCTTTCCTGACGCATGTAGTGAACAAGAAGAGCAGTCTTATTAATGTTCTTAAAACAGCGTGGCTTTTTGCTCTTTCCCACCAAAGTCAGCTTTACACGATGTGAGCCAGCAGCATTGGCACACCCCAGAATCGTCACACGATCCTTCATCTTTTTCCGGCCTGGAGCAACAGCTTCATTTTCTGCAGTTAAGGTTTTCGTTGGAAGTCCTCTCCAATATAGCCCAGTTTCATCGTAGTTGTATATTTGCTATGAAGTTATATTTTCCTTCAAAATCAAGTCCTGCAATTCGGCAATAAATGTGTTTTCTGCTTCAATATCAGACGACAGTTTTTCTCCTACGATGCTCAGCTGGCGAATTCCGTGGCGATTCTTGAACTTTTCTAGCCAACCACTTCTAGCTTGGAATTCCTTGCTTCCTCCGAGTTTAGAATTGAAATTCAGAGCTTTTTGTTGGATCATTTTCCCAGATATTGGCATTCCTTTACTCCTTTTCTAGATAAACCATTTGTAAAGAACGCTGTCCAGTTCTTCATCATTCGCGCATTTTATAGTTTTCAACAATTTAGCTGATTTGCCATTGGACGCTGTATAACCTTTTTGATTTTTTCAGAATTTTGTCTCATATCCCCGACTGTTGATACTCCAACACCAAATTCTTTTGACAATTTGGTTGAAGTCTCACCTGCTTCAGTTCTGCTCACAATTTGGAACTTCAACTGTTAACAAAACGCGTTTTCGTTTAGTGGGCTCCATGGCATAAATGAATGATCTACATTTCGGTAAAGCCAACTCTTCTGAGTCGGACAGAAAGTAGCCAATAGAAAGGCAGAAGGTCTTAGAGACAAATGGAATTTCCGACAGGAGGGGGGATGGGGGGGGGAATAAATAAGATAACGGCATGTCGGCACTGCCTGCAGTAGGAATAGCTGCCACCAAAGGTGGTCTTGAAGTGATATTGTTTATTTACAAGAAAAAACTTAAGGAAACCGACGTTGGTTAAGCGAGATTCCGGTTAAAAGAGTTTCTGATGATCGAGGTGCAACTGTGCTTCATTGCGTCTTTCTATTAGGTAGTTCATTTTTACGTTTTTTTTTCATTCCCGAAGACGATTTTTCAAAATAGGCACATTGAAACTCTCAGAAGACGCGTATCAATGTGAACCGGAGTCAATTGTATCAATCTGCCCCAAGAACATTCTTTAATTTAAAAAGTGATCGAGTAAAAAAAATGCTAAAAAACCTCAAAAATTAATATAGTTTAGAAAAATAAATGTTTCTTCCTACCTTTGGAGTAGATTCACTGGCAGGAAAATGTAACTAGTTAAAGAAATCACACAACACATACTTTGAGTAAAATTTACTTAGACGAAAAGATTAGTTGTTTGATTCATTTGTAAATTAATTTTTGACTCAACAAGGCCGAAAAATATACCCTGTGCTAAGAGTTACAGTGGCATATATGGGAGGGGATGTGAACGTCTTGAACCATTCCAATTATTAAAATTTACGGACTGTATAAATGTTCCCGCGTATCAATCTACACTAACTTTCCCTACTCATAAAATCAGACATTTAACTGTAATTTTGTGAACACTAAAACAAAATTTGTGTAAATGATTCGCATTCGAAAAAAATGGCTAAACCTTTAAAGACTGCGACGAAGTACATTTTGTTTTTGTTTTTGCAGAACTACAAGTATACATTGTTTAGTATATAGTTGTTCAAAATATGTTTACACTTTTGGAGCACCCTGAAGATATTAATAAACTATTTCTGTTTTTTTATATAGTTAACTAATGGTTCGGTAAGCTTTTTTTCCCCTTCACTTGTGGTCAAATCTGAGCCGTAAAAATATTTCGTACTTTTCGGATCCTGGGAGTTATGTACCTTCGAAAATGTATTGTGAGTGTCAATCCATAAAATGATGGTTGGTTCCAGATTCCAAAACAGCGTCAAATTAAAAAGAATAGTTTACCTGGGCCATCCCGTACGGTACAGTAAATAAACGCTTCAATTATTTATTCAATTCAATTCAAACATTTCAGTCAATAAAGATTTCAATTTATTCATCTAGTTTAGGCATTGCGATTCTATTTGACTTTTATCGCTCTGGCAGAATATTTGAAATGCGCTACCATTTTAATTTAATCAGTTGCGTCATATTACATGTAGCTGACTCATCTATAAATTATGTTATAAAAACTAATAATCATATGACAAACTATTCAAAACCTCCTATGATGTACGACGAAAAAATGTTTACAGCCACCCTCACTGTCAGTCATATTCTACATGTTGATACTGTATCTTTAAGCCGATAGCAGAACTGGAAGGAATAATTAGTTAGATATGTTTACGGCCGATTTGTCGCTGAATGAACTGTTTTGTGTCCCGAATGGTGTCGGAATGATGCAGAGAGGCTCATTTAGTAACTTCGACTCCTGAGTGGAAGAATCCATTCAGCTTCGAAATTTGGGTGATCAACCCCGAACTACTATAAGCAATTAACTGCTAATGGATAGCCAAAATCGGATTTACTTGCGGCGTGATTTCTGGATCATCATTCTATTTAGTAATATTAAATTATGCCAGTGGCGAATCCAGGATTTTGGTCAGGGAGGGGCTGAGGTCATAAAAATTTTGTATCGTCGTGACCTCTTGGCCTATGTAGTCAAAATACTAACTTTACTCACCTGGCAATAAGAATCACAAAGGACACTACAATACTTTCGATAATTTAATAAAAACTCAATGAAATAACTAGCCAGAAAATGTTTTCAACCGTGTTACCGCTCTACAAGTACGAGTAGAATGACTACAAAAGCGGGAAAATTTTCGACCCTGTCAAGCCAGAAAGCAATATTGCCACGTTTTATTATTTTAAAAAAAGAGCTTAAGACCAAACAGGTGTAATGCTTTCAAAATGAATCAAGAATTTTGGTTTAGCTCTGGGGGAGGCTGCAGCTCCCCGCCTGTCTTCGCCACTGAATTATGCCGCATTAATGTATTCACGTATTGTACATTTCAGTGTGTTTTATCAAAGTAAAACCGAATTGCAGCATAGATTCGTATTAAAATCTTATTCGATATTTATTTAAAGAGCTGGATGCCCGAACATAATGAAAAAAAAAATGAAAGAAAAGATGGCCTGTTTTTGAAAATATGTCTACAATGTTATAAAACTGTAATGTCGTTTTCCTGCCATATTAGTCTTATGGTTGGAAAGAGAGATTTACAACTACTATTTATAAGCTATCAGGGGATACCATGTGACTTTGGCGGCGAAATGAAGGGTCAAGAAAATACTAGAATTATTGCTCAATGTCTACTAGGAACGGAGTTATGGAGTATCTTCGAGAGATTTCTATGTGACGTCACATCCTGTCGGAAAAGATATAAATACCGAGCGAACGAGGAGTCAATCTCTTTGGAGTCTTGTACGCATTGCGAGTTATTCAGCTATTAGTCGCTGAGCACTATTGTTAGTGGTATCACTGTTATAATTAATGATTTGTTATTTGCTTGTGTTGCTAATTTATGCAAGTGCGGTTTTTCCTGTTTCCTGTGCTTCGAGTTTTCCGGAATGTTCGTGAATAAAGTGTAATTTTCAATTATCCAGTGTATGGACCGCTTTCACCGTTCAACCACAGGGCGATTTTCATAACAATATTAATTAGTTTCATTCTTAATTGGTTTAAACCTTACTGGAGTGTTCTCCAGGAGATTCAATTAATGCTCTAAAGCTAAAGGGTTGAACTGGCTCTTCTGGGTGCTGAATGTCGGTTTCTTCCCCGGCTACAGAATTGCTGTACAAATCTTTAAGGGTGGCTCACTGCTGAAGTATATCAGGGCTTCTTAAACTTTTTTCAGTTGCCATATCATTTCGGTGACAAAAAAAAAGCGGCCCTATCTATGAAATTTTCTTTCTCTACCCAAATGTACATATAAATAGGAAAACAAAACTGGAAAATGAAGTACTCATTAATGATAAAGATACAAAAATTCAGCGGAATATGCTTATTTGTAAAATTTTAATGAAAGTCTTCAAGATCAAGATAGTTTTCTGTATTTATTTCGCATAACCAATATGAACGAAATAGCAAATGCACATTCTGTTGGCGTTTTGGTGGCGCCAAAACACAACTACGCGGCCCTACTAGGGGTAGATACATTGTTTAAGAAACCTTGGATTAGATGCATCTACCCTAATTTTAAAAAGAACAATAAATATAACAGATGACGATTCAACTTTGCTCTCTCAATTTGAATTGTCGACAGTTAAACTCTCTTCGTTTGAATCGATGATCGATGACGACTTGATGTGTCAAAGGTTCTCGTTTCAACGAGGGTTCCAACGGAGCTTGAGACACGAATATTTGTCATAACTAACAATAAACCTCAAAATCGCGGTAGCATGGAGAGATAAAATTACAGCACAAAAAATTCTACATAAAGTCCTATTCGACTCGGCTAAATAAATAATAATGTATTGAAACTTAACAGTGGAACATAAACAAACGGGAACATAACCATCCGAAGCCCCTGCTTGACTGCCTCTCACTGTGGCGAAGGCAAAATTCGGCTGGACATTCACAACTGCTCCACTCCACGCCAAAACCGGTCGTCATTGAGAAAAACTGGTGAGAATCGGAGCGGTGTGCAATGGAAGATTGGATATCCAACCGGTTCGGGCTCCATTTGGACTGCCCGGCTATAAATCCACACCGACAGTAGTAGTTACGTTTATGTATGTGTGTGGGAGACACTTGGGGTGCGTAGTTAGCCGAGGAAATCGGAGAAGGAGGGGTTCCGGGATTGGAGTGAGTGAATTTGGTTGAGTGGAGCGTTCGTGAATGATCAGTTTAAATATATGGACAGAAAAAGGAAATGACGTGGAGTGTCACCTGTCCATTTGCGTGATGCGTAGGGATCTTGAATGACCGGCTTTAAGCTGCTATCACGCTGAGAGCTATCGTGTGCTGTTATCTTGAGCGTGAGCACAATGCCCCTCAGCAGAAAAGTTTGCAGCACGTGACGCATTGAGACAACCGGTCAGAGAGGATTTCGGTATCGGGGAAGGCGAACTACGTCACCGTCAAAGTCACACCCGATTGGTTTGAATTTCCGCTGCTGACGATTTTTTGTCAGCATCGTGAGCATTTTCAAGCCGTTGAATACAGCTCACGATTTACGTCATCTTGTCTGAGCGGTCACGTGCTACAAACTTTTTTGCTAAGTGGCATTTTACTCACGCTGAAGATAACAGTTCACGATAGCTCTCCGTGTGATAGAAGCTTTACACTGTAGCTAAAAGTCCTTCTGTCTACCGTCTTCTGCCTTTCTTAAGCTGGGCATCCACGAGAAGGCTACGCTATGCCATTTGTCCCAAGACCGGTTTTCCCCCAACCCATTGAAGTCGAAAGATTAGGCACGTCATTCATGGAAGTTCCATAGTGCGCAATCCGCCGCTCTTCGATCCCCCTACTCCTCCTCTCTCATTTCAATATTAATTTTTATTTTGTTTTGAGACGCCTTGTTACACCCACCAACATTCCTCCTCCCCCACACGGCGGATTTCTGATTATACTTTTAACATGATCTAGCCTCGTCGAGAGGTCCCAATCTAGGCAAAACATTTGTTTTCTCGCTACCCTAGCAGCGAGGTCCTCAAATGACCACCCGGTCATTCCAATCAGACTTCAAACTATTTGGAATTCCAACACTTCCGATCCTCTATGCCAATTTTCATCAGTTTCTCACACTGTTCTTCAGTTTCTGTTCCAAAAATTGCAGAGTGGAACAGCGGTGAATGCCCCGCTTTGAAAAGCTCTAATCCCACTTATATTTCACACGTGTTCTTTACCTCTTCTTAGGCAAGCATGTGCTACCACAAGACAATCCACACACCTCCCTAAAGGCGGGGTCCCACGATCAGAAAACCCACAGATTTCGTCCACGGTTCGCGTTATTTCCTGTCGTCGGAACGGGAAGATTCGATGCCGCTCGGGAGTTTGTAAGTGCATCTGTGGTTTCCCGCGATGTGGCTGTAAATAGCTCAGACATCATAGGGCCAAACGACGCTAATTCATCCGCTCACTAAAGTGCTGTGGAGATATTTGCCAAGTTACGCGCCTTAGGATCGACGTGTCTATTCGACTTCCATCGACCACAGTCCAGAAATGCGAACCTCGAGCGACTCAAGGTTTGTCCAAGCCACACGCCGTTGGAACAAGGCTTAATAAGAAGAACATCGCGCTCGCAAAAAGATCCAGTGAGATCCAGTCCCCCCATTCTCCAATAATAGGCTTGACCCACTGGTGATGGGATCCGCATCTATTTTCTTGTTCATCTCGTCATAGGGTGGGTGCATATGTAGGGTTACCTTACGTCCGGATTTCAAGCTCAAGTCCGGACTAATGTCTGGATTTACGCCAGTGAATGTGATTTGGAGAGAGTAATTTGATTATAATAGGGAAAATCTGACGTATTCGAAAGAATTGGCGTCATTCGGCCAATGAAAGAAAATTCATATTTACACTGTTTGTATCCATTGTTGACGAGAAAGTGGATCAGCCTCCTTCTCCAAGCCCCAGTTCAAACTGAAAATGAAAAGTTTTGGCAGTTTTGTTTTAATTCTGGTTTCATTAATATAATTTTGAAGTACCAAACATTAATAAAAATTATATCTTCTTTGAATTCTGATGTCTTAAAATTTTTTTTCACTTTTTCAAACTCTCTGCTAGTGTTATGAAAGAGGGTCGTTGGTAGGAAGCTTTTAGAATTTTACACTTAAACTTCGACCCCCTTCCCCGGCATGTCCGGATTTCAAACAGAAAAATTGTGGTAACCTTATGCATATGAGAGTCGGGCATCGAAGTGACTGTTAGCGGATGAATTTAAGTGGTGCGGACATGTGCCGTGATAGACATTTGGAAGGGGAAGCTCTCTCGCGAACGCGAAAACAACAAAAAACTGTACTTTAGCAAGACGTTCACCGAGGAAATCGGAGCAGGTGGGAAATTCGCATTTCGAAGGCTGGGGAGGAGGAGCTGCTGTAGGGGATCGGAGTGATCGGTAGTGGATGGATTTGCGTTGATTAGAGCGATCGTGAATGATCTGCCTAAACGGATGGGATAAGAAACGGAATGGCGTGGAGTGGAACGGTCGTGAAGAAGCTTAAGATATACTGTCCTTTTTCAGATATGGAAATTCTTCACTCTTTTGAACAAGCACCAGTCGGCTTTGAGTTCACCAAAATAGGGATGAGATGCACGCGCGTAATGACTCGCCTAACAAAGAACAGTGTGAACGCGCTCTTATTCACTGCATTTCTTCTTTCTGGGAAGTAAAATCGCCCAGAAGTGAAACGGAAAGAGCAAGATAAAGTGGCGCGCTATCATAATATCTTTTAATTAATAATTTTTCGCCACCCTCTCCCGTCATCATCAGTGGATTAGCATGTTGAAACTGCGCCAGGGGCATGATAATTTTTCGCACCCTCATCGTATTTTATTTGAAAAAGTGACATGAATGCATTAATGTTTTTTTAAGATGACAAGGGGCGTTAAAAGGGTAAGTGGTGCTCGGGTTGTAGTATGATTTTTTAAAAATCCCAGTCGTCATCAGTGGCCTAGCAAGTGGAATTTTCAAGTCCTCTCATCATATTGTGCTGTAAAAAAATAGCCTAAATTCATAAATATTTGGACTCGGCGCCTTCTAAAACTGGCGCGGGGCATCAATACCCCCTCCCCCCGACGCTATGCCACTGGAAACGGACACTACCATATTTCTGAGATTGATGATTTCTTCCTTCCTTATGTTCAATAAAGCAATGTGAATGAGCCTTCACTTTGGAAGAAGATGATCAGTTCGCATCTGCATATCTAGTAGGCATCCATTGTGGTAGGGAAGGGTGTTAAAATTTTTGCCACTTGAATGTTCGTTTTCTAATAATCTATAACTAAATTTCAGAACTTCGAAATATTTAAATACAATATTACAAAGAAATGGGAGTAACTTTTTGACGTGAAAACGTCTTTCCGCTCGTTGCAGTGATAGTCGGTCGGACTTTCTTGTGTGACAAAATACCGTCAGATTTGAATCGCTAATGACTACGAGACTAATAAGGCGAAAAGAATGGTTGACTCCAGAACTGATAGATCATATCTGTAAGAGTTTGTCGCATAGTATTTGTTTTGCCTGTGATGTCGTAGTACCAGTGTAGGCGTATGCGCGTGATTGTTATGAATGAGCTTTATGTAAGGTTATAAATAAGTGTAGTGTGGAAACGTGTTCAGCTAGGAGGTTGATTCTGGTGTCATTTTAAAGAGCTTGAGGAGAATTACTAGGACCCTTAGTGAGACAGTAAAAATATTTATCAGAATATAAGTAAAAATCGGTCTTAAATTGAAAATTTTAAACTCCGCATGTTTTTTGATTATAGCATACAGAGTTTTGTTTCGAATTGTACGAAACTTACAAAATACTTGAGAATAGGTAAAAGAAACATTGTATTAAAATTTGAATTCAAAAATTTGAATATTACGGGTAATATGAGCATTAATAGTAAATAAGATTTTACTGCGCATACGTGAAGTGTAGTTCTATATACTGTCAACAGATGGCGCCATCAGAAGCTACTCTAAATAAAACATAAGAAAGGCAAAGTTCGGGTCCGCGCCGTAAATTTTTCGTGAACACGTAGGGATAAAATCATAAAACAAGTGTTTCGTATTAATATGTAATTTAATTATCAATCTCTTTAATACAATATTTACACGGAGAAGTACAATGATTGCAGAATAGATAAATCACAAGTTTATCGCATGCAGCAAGGGTCTGTGGTAGCT
>BGPR01000014.1:1182447-1213902 GCA_013235015.1 Araneus ventricosus
TTCATTAAGCGTTGGGGGAAAAAAACGAAGTTGCTGCATTATAGGGTTTCTAAAAACTAATTTTTGAAATGGGTCCAGGAATTGAAGGGAACAGGGGGGATATGTGCATCATATGAAAGGTGATGTGCGATCATCGGTCTCAGACGAAGCTATTGAATGAGTGAGGGAGACTTTCAATCCTTAATTGCTCATAACACCACTTAATGGATTGCATACTTAGAGACCGACAATTTCATTACTCTAACTGAAAATGTCTTCGAACTGTTACACTTGATTTGCTTTCGTAGAACCAGAAATGTTCCAGACGTGCCTTCTGCTGCACGATTGCCATTTGACACTTTCGTTGGGAATCTCCCACTGTAGCAGATTTAGTGCGCCATAACGGAGCGCTACCTATCTGGAAAAAAATTTTGATCTATTTTCTCATTAAAAAAAAAAGTTGCTACATTATAGGGTTTTTCTTATTAATTTTCGAAATGAATCCAATAATTTATGAACACCCTGTATGTCCAGAGGAAAGTCCCAACTCGGATTTCTCTCATCTCTGTCCGTCGTCTGCATTAAAGTCACAGAACAGAACACCACTCCAAAACACTGAACCTGGAAGCAAAATAACTGATTCCTTAAGCAGTTGGGTATGTATGCAATGTCTTTTTATTTTTGTATCAAAAAACATTACAAACTGGCATGAAAACCTACCTAAAAAGCAGTAGAATAATAATAATAATAATAATAATAATAATAATAATAATAATAATAATAATATAAATATAAATAAAAAAGTACAAATTTAAATAGAAACACTTAAAAGCTATTCAACACGCGTCATTTACTGACACATATTTTAAACCAGTAGTTACCAACCTTTTGTGTCCATGCCCCACCTAAACCTTCATAAAATTATCATGTCCCCCATGTAACATAATTCATAATTTTTAATACTAAAAAATTGAATTGTTCACTGAAGAATCTTAAGTGATAGGTTTTAGGTAGTAAAAACTAGGAAATTGTTGATTAACACAATAAGGAAAGATTTTTCTATGTTATTTTAATTATTAGTAATTATTTATTCTTTAAATTTAGTGAGATTATTGTTCTTGATGCTTACTGCAAAGAGATTTTGTGTTAGATTCCAATTTAGTCAGCTTCAGTCTCATGTCTCCCCGTCGTGTTATATCTAGACGATTTGTATTTTAATTTTCGAATTGCCCCCTTTACCATAAAATCCCCCCCCCCCCGTGGGGCGTGGGTCCCACGTTGGGAAACACTGTTTTAAACACACGCTGTTAAACTCTATACACATTTATATCAAACAGATAGATAGACATGGGAAGGAAATTCAAGATGCCTTTAAATAATATTGTCCATAATTTGATTTCATGCTAGAATAAATTCGCTAATACGTTCTGTAAGAGAGAAAAAAACCTTTTTTCTCTCGCAGAAAGCATTAAAAGTTAATTTCGAAGATTTAAAAGTGGTGTACTCAAGTGCGCTGTTCGTTGGGCTTTCATGATCTGGTTGATCGGGAAGAAGGTTTAGTTTATGTTATTGTCCAGGAGTTGGAGAATTGCTAAGTCGCCCGAAGGAAAAGTGACCATTACGATGCATCAACTTAATCATATTGTGGATTTTCTGCCTTGAGAGTGAATTAGAAGCTACTCTTTTCAACCATTTTTGCAAGAGGTTTAAATTAGGCTTCCTCATATGCCAGGATGTAGTGAAGATACTCTGTGTGGTGTAGTGCAATGCTGTGTCGATTCCTCCGCAGCTGCAGAAGTTACGTATTATTGATGAATCCGAACCTCTGGAGATAGGCTGGGAAACGTCCATGTTCGGAGAAGAAAATTGTGTTTTCCCTAATCCAGTCGATACATCGCAGGTCCATGGAATGATTGGAATTGAATACTGATATCACCTTGATCCCATAGGTTCTGTGATCTTGTAGCGATTTATTTCGCAGGGTTTAATGAAAGGTTTAGAAAATGAATTGAGAGATAGGGTTGTCCATTCTCAGATGCTTCTTTGGACAGTTGGTCAGGTTTCTCATTTCCTTTATGGACAGCATGATCTTTGATCCATGTTATCATGATGTTTAGATATGATAAGAGAGCCTGAAATATTTTTCTGGATGCGTTACTGGTGCTTTTAGAGCTGCTAGGATATTATTGGCTCTATTCTCGACGTGAATTACTATTTTTCTATTGGATTATATTTTTGCATAATTAACAGTTACATTGAGGGCCAAGAGTTCTGCTTGAAAAACTGAATGTGTGTTACACCAGGACGAGTCTCCAACTCTATCGACGTTTACCACTGCAACTGCCACTCTCTGTGGCCTTCAACCATTTCAAATATCTGAAGGAGTTACAATAATCACCTTCTTGGCCACTTAAACATTCGCTGATCTTGGAAAAATATAGTCACTAGGAGCACGCTCCTGAATGGACACACACGTCTAAACCTACAAAGAAAAGTAGATAACACAACGACAGACAAATCCCACCGTAGCCATTGTCCAGTTTATATAATAACTTAGATAGTCATAAGATTATCTATGTCTACAGCTATTATTAATTCAGACCATGGTGTTCTTGGATCCGCAGCAATTCTTCCAGGGATCTTGTAGATAATTAGTCTTCTGGAATCTAATGGTAACCGAAGTTTCAATTGAAAATTTGATAAATGTAGTAAGTACATCTAAAGATCTTTGCAGATGATTTTTTTTCTCCACAAGGAAGAGAATAACGCCAAGAAGAGTATAAAGATTCGAAAGAATTAGGAAGCCTGTGGTAAATTAAATCACGGGCTGACAAAAAGAACTCACTTAGGATCACTACTGACTTGAGAATCTTGTAATTTTCTGACTGGCAAACTGGCCAGAGGGTTACAATTAAACGGACTTCCAAATTTATATAGTTGTCTTTGCCTTGCATAGTAATGCTTGTATTAAAAAAAGGGGACCTTCGTTCTATTTGTCTATAAATTCCTGTAAAATTAAAAAAATTTTAACTTTAAAAAACTGTGTAAAACTTATCTTACTTAAACGAAGCTTCAAAACTGAAAAGCGTGCGGAAGCTTGGAGAGGGAGGAGCCAGCTCAGGTGTCGTCCAAGTCACCGCGGTTCAAAATTACGAGGTACGTCCCAAAATAGCCCTCGTGTTGCTTAAAAACGGGACGTGAATATAATTAAACTAAAACCGAAAAACGTTAAAATTTTTTTGAAGTAATTTTTAATGAAATGCACTTTCTCTCTCTCTCTCTCTCTCTCTCTATATATATATATATATATATGTAATAATCTCACTTAATTTTACTTTAAATTCTAATATTATATATATTAAAATCTTAGTACAATATTAATGTATTCCAAAATCACTTTTCTTAAACTCCAGTTTCGTTTTATTTCCCGCACTGGAGGTATATTAAATCTCACGTTTTGGCATATTTATTACTAAAAGAATATTTTAATCGCTTCCACGCGTCCACATAAATCGCGAAATCAGCGACTCGTTGGCGTCATACTTTTCCCTACAACACTTACGTGATTTACTAATAAAAACTATTATTCCCTTCACTTTGATCACGTGCCTATATGTTAATCTCTTATCTGAGAAAATGCGGGAATTTTTCGTTCTGTTTTGGCTTGAAACTTTCATACGAGATGTACATATATTCCGCCACTCATACTAAATAAAAAGTAGTAAATAACTCGACCTGTTCCTTATTTAACGACTACAACAACGAAATCATTGTATATATATATACATAGATTTCCACTGTCGACAGAAAACACAAACTAAAAAAAAAACTACCTTGCAAGCCCACGATGAAACAAAATTCAGAGATTTCTTTAATCTTTCTTCCAGAAATTATAATCACACAGGGCGCATGTCAATCTCATTTAGCGTGCGTCTGATAAATAATTACGCTTGGCCTATCTTGAGGTTGGAGATCTTTGTCTCGTTTGGCGCTCAATATCCTTCCTTGGCAACCCTTTGGCTGGGGAAGGTGCCCGATGAAAACAATTGTAACTGGAGGAGAATGTAGGCGGGAGTGACCATTTATCAAATTCCTGTGAGCCTCCTAAATTCTTTTTTTTTTATCTCTCCATTCCTTCCCTTGCGTGTAATGGGCAGTCTGACGTCATTGTCGGCCGCTTGTTCTGACCCCATCCGCTCATAAATCTCCTGCAAAATCCCCCCGGCGGCCCGCGCTCACCCCAGGATGAAATGTGGAATATAACTGTGATTTGTCCCCTCCATTTCCATGCTGTCAATCACTGGGATGCTTCTAAAGCTGTATATGCAGGATTCGCACAATTTGAAAGGGGACCCAATGGTATTACGATGGCAAAATGTATGAATTTTGTAGGCAAACCAAGAAAATATTTGTTATCAAAACTCAACAGCCATTTTGAAATAACACTTTCAAGGATCTCCCAAAATCGATTGATGTGGGACTGATGCTCGTATTCATTGCAGCTTTTCTGAAAAATTTGAAATTAATTCCTAAAATAACGCAGAATTCACAAGATTTGCAAGAGACCAACAGTATTCCGATGGCAAAATGTATGAATTTTGTAGGCAAACTAAAAGATATATTTATTATCACAACCCAATAGCCATTTGGAATTAACCCTTCCAAAAATCTCTCGAAATCAATTGATGTGGGACTAATGTTTATACTGTTTGCAGAATTTTTGAAAAATTCAAAATTAACTCTTAAAACCACGCAGAATTCACACAATTTTCAGGAGACCAATAGAATTCCTATCTCAAAATGTATTAATTTTGTAGGCAAACAAAAAAATATATATTTGTTATCAAAACCCAATGGCCACTTTGAATTTACACTTTCAAGAATCTTCCAAAATCGATTGATGTGAGACTGATGTTCATTCTGATTGCAGAATTTGTGAAAAATTAGAAATTAATTAATGGTTATCAAAATGTATCACATTCCCTCATCGAAGAAGCTCACATAAATAATGCGGGCTATACATAATTCTAAACATTTTATTTAATTTACACGTAATGATATTTCTATTATTACTAATTAATTTGATTATTTTTCTTCAAAACCTTATTTTATGGCATTTTTTTTTAAATTTACGATATTATATCCGTGTTCGTTTCTGGTATGTAGCATGTAAGTCTTTACGCGTTTTTATGGTTTTGTTGTATTGTACTGTATTCTTTTTTTGTCTTACTATTTTCTATTTTTACTTCTCTTTGTTGTTTTTAATCAAATTTACAGTTGTGTAGCGTGATGAAGAATACTGATTGTGAACGTTGTTATTTCCGTGAATAAGACTGCTTAATTCTAGTTGATACTTTGTTGATCTGACAACTTTGAACAAGAAACGTGCACTTTCATCACCTGTAAAATAGAAGAAGACCGAATCATCGAAGGTTATATTGAGGTTCCAGATTTTTTTATGTGCTCCCTCGACTTCCGGTCGATCACATATCTCTTCCTTATTTTTTAAAAATTTTACTTATAGTTGCATTTTGAATTTCCTTTAAGCTACCATTGATTGAAACTGCTTGTGGCTGAAATTAGCCTGCCGGTAAGAAGGGTCCGTTTACTAAATGAATTCCCGCTGCATTTCTAAGGCTGAGCTTCTTTACTGCAATAGAAACAGTCTTGCTGGAAATCAACTTTTACAGAGATGGTTGACCTTCTAAAGTCATGGAGAAACTTGACGGACAGTTATGCCAGATTGGAGACATTTGCAATTTTTCGCCAAACTTTTGTAGCTTGTAGAAAACTATAAAATAGTTCAATAAACTTTTACTAGAAAACTTACAGACTTTCTTACGAAATATAGAAAAACCTCCTTTGCTTCTGAGGAGGAAGATGCGTAAAATTCTGTCTGTGAAAGCTCAAGTTAGTTGTGAATTCGATAGCGGCCAACGAAGTTGGAGTACCTTGTGGTTTCTTCTATTTCCCTTTTTTTGTAACCTGTTATTGTAAGTCATGCATTTTGTGTTTCTATCTGCGCATGACGTGCTAACTTTTAGGAGAGTATATGATCGTCGAGGTCATTTCTGACATTTTCTTTGCTAATATATGTGTGCTTTTTGTGTATCCTAGTGAATCTGTTGTTTGTGTCGAATTCCAGACACTTTCATACATAAACAAACATTAAAGAATTTAGGTAAATGTACTCGTTGGAAGGAAGCTGGTGAACGAATTCATTAAGCTACATATAATGCTTATATCGATTAACCCTACGACTAATGTAATTATATTAATTTTTAATACAAAATGCTCCTTTTCTTCTGTAATGTTTGATTTCAATTTTTCAGTTTTTATCTGGACACGGAAGTTCTAACATTGTGATTATCCACTGCAAGTGTAGAATCCAATAAGTGTGCCTGTGATTATGAAAGCAGACTAAATTACATATTTTATCTTTTTTATTTTACGATATCTGAAGGTTTGGGTCTGACTTAACTAGTCTAAAGGTTTATGCTTAACGTTCGGTTTCTACAACTTTATGAAAATTGCTTCAGCTATCAGTAATAAGAGATAGTGGGAAATGGGATAAAATCTGGTAACTAAGACTCGAAGGCCTGTTGGAATTAAACTATTCGACACAGATTGTGAAATTTTATTAAAATATTCATTGTTTAACGGAGTACAACTTATCATTCATGAAAAGTCACAGATTCATTAATTTTTTATCGATGATTTTTTTTTATAAAAAAATCCAAACCACCCGGTTTTAGCACACTCTCCCCTACACTGGAAACTAAGGGACAGACTAAATTTTTATACAGTTTTGACTTACACCCCTTTCATGATCATGAGCGCAAATGTTGAGTAAATGTAAAAACAAACGTATCCGCATTGCCGCAGTGGTATTTATAAATTCACTACAGCTTGTTGCTGATTTTGCAACAAAACCAGTCATCGTAAATTCATCACCACCGAAAACAAAGCGCTGTAGGCTCTACTTAATTCATCAAGTATGTCGAGAGAAAGCCATTTATGTATTTTTCCTGATCCTCTAAGCTAACAAGGAGAAAACGGAGCCTGGTACAAGCTCTGTTCGACTTCAAAATACGAGCCAGAATTTTCCTTTAATGAATTGGTTGTTTTAGAGGAGAGAGAGCTCAAAAAACTCTTTCCCACTCCAGTACAAGCGGAAATCCAATCTTTTGCTGCGCCCCCCACCTACATCCTTCATTTCCCACCCTCCCTCAATATTACACGAGGGGGAGGGAATCACGCGGGAAGATGAGAAGCCAGGGAGGGGTGGGGGAGGAAAGGCCCAAGAAATAAAATTCCAACTAATTAGATTCTGCCACCCCAGCTAATTAATAACTTGCAACTCATTAACAGAAAGGGTTATAGTGTTTCGGAATATGCAATTGGGTTGGATCGGTTCGAGCTTCATTTTTAAAAGTGGGTTCACAATTTTCCAAGGCGAGCTTAGAGGAGGGAAAAAAATATCTATCACCGTGTTTGTGTGTGTTTAGTTTGTTTGTTTGCTTTAAAATGGAATTTCGAACAAAGTTTTCCTTTCCCCTTTAAAATGCTGCGAAGGAACATTTTTATAATGCAAGCAACTTTTGTCTAATTGGTGTATTTCTGGAGAATTGAAAAAGAGACGGAATTCGTTATGACTTGGAGTGTGCTCGTAGCACGTATCTTAACCACGATTCCTGTTTTCGTATAAAATTTCAAAAACCGTTACCTAAAAGTTCTGCTTTTCTATTAGAAAAAGAGAGGGACATATTTCAGTTCCAGCGTTTTACTGGTTTAGATTACTTTGGATTATGATATTAGAGACTTTTCTGTGCTTTTGCGAGTGAAAAATGGGTCGTGTGCCTGAAACACTTCCTATTTATCAGGCTATCTTCATTAAGGCCGTTTCAGAAACATGAAAGTAATTTAAATTTAATAGCTTTGCTATTCTTCAGAATTTGCTGTTGTTTTGCTGAAGGTTAACTGAGTGAAAGTAGTTTACGCAGGGACAAACGTACAAAAAGTTTAGTAATTACGTTTAACAATTATCTCAGTTCTTTTACGAACAACTGAGTAATTATAATTGTGCTTATAATTGATTCTGCCCTCTGTATTGTAAAAATAATTAATGCTAAGCCAGCTATATAAATCATTTTTTTCTTGCGAGAGCACCATATATGTTACAGACGTTTATAAATACTTAAAAATATTTGTTATGAAGTTACCATATCTCTTTTCCTGCAATACATTTTTCAGAGACAGGATACATATGGATGATACAGAAATCTGAAACAATAAAAACAAGAATGTTAAACAATCTATTACTACCAATATGAGTCTCGACGTAAGCAGACAGCAACTATTTTTCCTGAAAACGAATAAGCTTTGAATGCCTAGAAAAGTTTGCAACTGGTTTAGAATTTTTTTTACCAAGAAAATTACCACATCCTTATAGAAAAGGGCTATAAAATCAAGCTTTTGTCCATTTTTGGTAGGTAAGAGCCATATAGAATTCTACAATGACCGTTATTGTAAAACTCAGCTCTAGGTCATCTCTAAAACATGGTAGTAAAAGAAGATCGTACATTAATGGCGGACTTAACAACAAATAAAAACATCAAGATGTATTGCAAACCTGTATTCAAAATACTATACATGATTCTTAGAAGAGTAATTGTAAAGGATATTGAATGTTCTGGACTGTTCTTTTTATAGACAGACACTGGTTTCATTGAATGTCTGTTTCCAAATCTTTTCATTTGTGGAGGGAATGGCTTCTAATATTATGTTGGCTATGCATTTTCTTGGGGAATTTAAAGTATAAAAAACTGTTCTTGGAGGTTTAAAATGTTTGGAACCCCTTTAACAAAATGACTAAAAGTACATCAAAACGTTTTTTAAGATAACGCCAAGTCGCTTTTTTTACATTTACGTCTACTTCGATGAAAAGCCACGAAAATTAATTTATTTAATGAATTGGGAATAAGAACATTAGATGTTCACTTGGATGAAGACTATCTTAATACGAAAAATTAGAATTGTGCAGGAGAAGCGTTTGATGCTTGACTACTTAGGCCTATTTCCTGTACGCAGTAAATACAGAAACTGAGAAAAAAGAATATGGTCGCCCTTCTAGGAGGACGCCATTTTTTTTTTCTTGACCGAATTGGATCGACAATTTTTCTAGTCCATCTACTGGTGGTAATTTTACTAAATTTTTAAACAGATTGAAACGAATTTTGGAATAAATATTTTTTGAATTATGGGATAACAGTCTTTGTTGCTAAAAAATCCCTAAACCTCGTATCTCTCAGACATACAATTCAAGCCTATAGGAACTGAAATTGTATCATTATGTCTCGCAATATACATGATTTGAAACCTTTATAAAAAGCACCCGGAAAAATTAAGTATTGAGGCAATCTTTTTTTCCAAGTGAACGATATATTAGATAACTATTAAAAAAAACTACAAAGTAGAGATTGTTTTTGATAAAATTACTGCTTTATCTTAAATGTTGATAAAGGAATGTGGAATACACAGCATATTTTAAGATTAAAAGAGTAAGATACGAGATAAAAATTTATCAAATATTCTGTGAAATTGTATAGTTCATAAAAATTTCATAATTTGAAATTTTATGTTATTGTTTAAATATAATTCATGCGTTATCTGAGTAAAACTTCAAAATTAAAATTTACTTATTCATCCAATGCATTCTTAATGAACTTGTCAAGTTACAGAAATTTGGGACAAATTTCTAGCATATATTGATCTGAGATCACTATGAAGCTGATACAAAGTTTTTTTTTGATCTTCAGAGTTTATTTTTTTAAGATTAATGTACCATTTTGAAAATATGCTATGAGCGAGTAGGGACAAACTTCTAAATTTTATCCGCAGACAGATGATGGAAGAAACATAGAGTTACTACTCAACTCTCCAGGTTTCGGCGCGAAAATGGGAAAGAACACATTTAAAAATATGTACACTTAATCAGATTTAACTCACACCACACCTGTGCCCACGGTGGATCTCCGATGGAATCAGAATTTGGTCAGGTTATATTTCGCAATTCTGAGCCTATCCTAGATTACGAGGGTGACACGAAGATGGCATTTGGCTCTCTAAATTTCTAAACTTCACCAGAATGAAGAAACTTGAGCCTGTACATATTTAACACATTGTATGCGGGATACGAATTAGATGCAATCCCAAATAAAAAGGAAAACCGTAACTGTGTTTGCTCTAGCCAATGTATCTATATATACAGGGTGTTGCCGAATTCGACCGACAAATTCAGAGGGGTGATAGTAGGCATCAAGAGGATGAAAAATCACCATAGAACATAGGGTCCCAAACGACGTTCAGTCGGTGAAAATCGCAAAAATACAGGGTGTTCGAGAATTGTTGGAAACAGTTAAAAATTAATAAAAAAAACTAATAATGTTTCAACTACGATTTATTTTCAAAATGAGAGGGCATTTTTAAAAGTTTTTTTTTCATGTAGTTAACACGCCGGTTTGGTGATCCAGGGGGTTGTAAATTACTGAAAACGAAAAATTAGTGTAGAGCCATTTTCTGAAAAAATATTAAAACTTGAAGAAAAATAAAAGCATTAAATTATAGGGAATTTTACACTTTTTAATTTTTTATAAACATGTAGTGTGGAAAGTGAAGGTTTTGTCACAATTAATTATTTAATTTTAATTAAGTAAATAGTTAATGTGATAATTAGTTAATTTGACAGATTACTTTAATTTGATATTTAACTAAACATGGCGGAGCCAAGGTTTGTTTAATAAATTCAATATAAAATAGCCAAAAAAGATTGATATTTAATTAAGAGCCCACTTTATCCTTTTTGATATTGAAAAATATCTACTTAATTTTAAAATTGTTTTGGAATTTTCTGCCTGAGTATTTAGTTTTAAACGTCGATGGAGATTTAAATTACTGTTCAAATTGGCTGCATTCATATCCTATACTTTAAACACACGTATTAAATTTGCCACTCACATTGTTTAATAATTTTTATTCTCTTATATGTTAAGATTTAGTTACTATTATCTCTGTAACCAGGGAGTTCTCTAAATGAGCCAATTTAAGTGTTTCATGTCATGTGATTTTACCATATGACGAAGTAATGTTCGCACAATTATATGGTAACCTAGATTAAATAAATTAATTTTTAAATCTAGAGTCTTTCTTCATTCGTATCAAGAGTGAATTTCTTGTTGCTGTTTCAGATAGGCTGGCTTAATGTTATCTAGGAGATATTTGCACTGTTGAGATGTTTATTTCTTTACGACTCCTACCTGTTGAATGATTATGTGTTGAGATATAAAAAAAAATTGACAAAGGTACTGAACGATAAATCTAGTATAACCTTTTGGAATGAAAAATGGAATGATAAAACCTTGATATAGTAAAAAATTAAATGTCATGAAAAGAGAATCACAGATTAAATATTGCAATGTGTAGAAACAATAAAGTCATTGGCTATGTCTGTATTGATCAATATGTAATATTTCATTTCTTTTATAATATTAACGTAAAGTAATCTACCTTTGCCTCAAGCTTGCCGAAAAGGGTTTTTTAAAAATGAAAACGCGTTTTAAAAGTTTTTTTTTCATGTAGTTAACACGCCGGTTTGGTGATCCAGGGGGTCGTAAATTACTAAAAAGAAAAAATTTGTTTAGAGCCATTAACTGCAAAAATATTAAAACTTGAAGAAAAATAAAAGCATGAAATTGTAGGAAATTTTACACTCTTCAATTTGTTATAAACATGTAGTGTGAAAACTGAAGAGTTTTTGAGGTATTCCAGAAAAACTAAAACTGGCACCAGAAAATACGGATTGGCTTCTGCTGATTGGTAGCATATCGATGTTTCTACCGATGTTAGCAGAGGCTGTTGCCGAATTCTACCGACAAATTCAGAGGGGTGATAGTAAGCATAAAGAGAATGAAAAGTTACCAAAGAACATAGGGTCCCAAGCGATGCTTATTTATTTAAAATCGCAAAAATAGACGAATTCGGCAACAACCTCTGCAAATATCGGTAGCAACATCGGTATGCTACCTATCAGCAAAAGCCAATCCGTGTTTTCCGGTGCACTTTTTAGTTTTTGTTCAATATCTCAAAAACTCTTCAGTTTTCTCACTGTATGTTTATAACAAATTAAAGACTGTAAAATTCCCTACAATTTCATGCTTTTATTTTTATTCAAGTTTTAATATTTTTGCAGATAATGGCTCTAAACAAATTTTTTTCTTTTTAGTAATTTACGACCCCCTGGATCACCAAACCGGCGTGTTAACTATATGAAAAAAACTTTTAAAACGCGTTTTCATTTTTAAAAAATCCCTTTTCCGGAAGCTTGAAGGCAAAGGTAGATTCCTTTACGTTAATGTTACAAAAGTAATGAAATATTACATATTGATCAATACAGACATAGCTAATGACTTTATTGTTTCTACACATTGCAATATTTAATCTGTGATTCTCTTTTCATGACATTTAATTTTTTACTAAATCAAGGTTTTATCATTCCATTTTTCATTCCAAAAGGTTATACTAGATTTATCGTTCAGTACCTTTGTTAATTTTTTTTATATCTCAACACATAATCATTCAACAGGTAGGAGTCGTAAAGAAATAAACATCTCAATAGTGCAAATATCTCCTAGATAACATTAAGCCAGCCTATCTGAAACAGCAACAAGAAATTCACTCTTGATGCGAATGAAGAAAGACTCTATATTTAAAAATTAATTTATTTAATCTAGGTTACCATATAATTATGCGAACATTACTTCGTCATATGGTAAAATCACATGACATGAAACACTTAAATTGGCTCATTTAGAGAACTCCCTGGTTACAGAGGTAATAGTAACTAAATTCTTAACATATAAGAGAATAAAAATTACTAAACAATGTGAGTGGCAAATTTAATACGTGTATTTAAAGTATAGGATATGAATGCAGCCAATTTGAACAGTAAATTTAAATCTCCATCGACGTTTAAAACCGAATACTCAGGCAGAAAATCCCAAAACAATTTTAAAGTTAAGAAGATATTTTTCAATATCAAAAAGGATAAAGTGGACTCTTATTTAAATATCAATCTTTTTTGGCTATTTTATATTGAATTTATTAAACAAATCTTGGCTCCGCCATGTTTAGTTAAATATCAAATTAAAGTAATCTGTCAAATTAACTAATTATCAAATTAACTATTTACTTAATTAAAATTAAATAATTAATTGTGACAAAATCTTCATTAAAACCTTTTTTATGACTCATACTATTCGCCAGTAATCTTAATTTTATATTTATCTAATAATTATCTTAATTTAAATAAAAGTCATTGTGGCTATGCATGTATGTTCTACATCTCCTACTAAACCACTGGACTGATTTCAAGCAAACGTTGCGCACTTTTTATTTAAGAAAATAGAAATGTCACCTTCATCTTCTCAAAGCCTAAAAGTTGTTTAAAATTTCACTTATTTAAAAATTAAGCAAGGTGTTTTTCCGCGATATCTTTCATTTCCATAAATTTGTTTCTCTTATTTTAATATTCTTTCAAAATTAATTTTATACAGAATTCGTAACAATATTCTTTATTGTTGAAGAACAAGAATAATACGAATATATATAGTTGCCAGAATACATTCACAGAATTCTGGACGAATGCTAAAAGAAAATTTTAAAAGTAGACGATTAACAATTTACATCAGGACCAAGTAATGATTGACTTATTTTCATTCGTTAAATTAATGAATACTTAACTAGTTAATTTAATTGCTTCAAAATATTCATTCAAACCTTTCTTTTACTTTAGTAATTGTTAACAAGATTTGAAGTACCTACATAACAAATAATAATTTTTGGAGAAAACGGCTGTTTTTAAAAATCGTTTGTTTCAATTGATATTCTCATTTTAATTAAAAATGTTTCAGATCAGAAAAAGAATTCGTGTATTATTATATATATACAACAGTAATTTTACATTAAAAATATTGAACATGAAAACATTTTATTCCGGAGCAAAGCCAGGTATATCAACTTGTTTAACATATAAAAAGTGGAAGTGAATGCGGCTGATAGGAGCTCATAACTTCTAAGTAATTCTTGCTGTCAAACAACTTTCAATATAAAAGTAGTTTGTTATGATAAGGTGATAATTCCCTAATTGGAATTTTCTTTCTATCTTAAATCGTAACGGAACTATGGGGAAATGATAAATTGGGGGGGGAATTGAATGTCGCTTTTCAGCTCATAAGCTATAAGCAATTCTAGCAGATAATAAGCTTTTAGTGTAGAAGTTGTCCGTTATGATAAGATGATAATTCGTCTAATTGAAATTTTTTTTTCTATCTTTAGTCGTAACAGAGCTATGGGGAAATGATTAGTTGGGGAAGGGGATTGAAAATTGATTTTTAACTCAGAACTTCTAAGCAATTGTAGCTGTCAAAAAAGTTTCAGTACAAAAGTTTGTTGTGATAAGGCAATAATTCGCCTAATTTGAATTTTCTTTCGATCGTCAATCGTAGGGGAATTATGGGAAAATGAAAAGTCCGGATGTAAAGGAAAAGAACATTTCGCCCTCTATTTTCATAAGGATTAAAGATACAATAATGAAAAAGGGTGGAAGAGACTACAAAAGACGAGAGCTTTCAAACAAGGGGTAACATGCATAGGTTGAATGATATTTTAAATTGGGGGAAGAGGAGGGAAGGGAGGGAAAATCATTTTTCAGCTCATAACTTCTAAGCAATTGTAGCTATCGAAACAGTTTAAATGCAAAAATTGTTCATTATGATAAGGCAATAATTCGCCCAATTTAAATTTTCTTTCTATTTTCAATTGTAAAGGATTTATGGAAAAATGAAAATTTCCACCCCCTTTGATCTGGATAGCCCATCTACGAACTCGACCGAGATTTTCACTATCCTTACAACATATCCAAAGCTGGTTAAAATTAAATCAAAATTATTTCAGTTATCGTGTTCACAAGATAACATGGAAAAAATAATGGATAGATAAAATGGGAATATATATATATATATATATATATAAACTTTTTAATGAAGGGTGGTTTTGAGTTCTAGGGGTCATGATCGGTAAAGATCTGAAGAAATTTTCCGGAAGTCTTGTTATGAGAACCATTGCAATAGGTAGACTTCCTCAAAGGAATCTACCTAAAATTCATAGTTGAAACATTATTAGTTTTTTTAAAATTAATTTTTAACAGTTTCCAACAATTCTCGGACACCTTGTATTTTTGCGATTTTCACCGACAAAACGTCGTTTGGGACCCTTTGTTCTACGGTGATTTTTCATCCTCTTGATGCCTATTATCACCCCTCTGAATTTGTCGGTCGAATTCGGCCACACCCTGTATGAAACTCAACGTATGTATGCATGCATATATGTTTGTTCCAGCATCACTTCCGAAAGGCAAATCCGATTTTGATGAAACTTGGTACACAGATTCCTCATTAACAGATTGGATGTACTGTATATAAGCCGTAACCCATAGGGTGGGGCAAAGTGTCCAAAAAACATGTTACTAATAGGCCGATTGAAATGCTTGGTGATTTTGATGAAACTTGGTTCACATGTTCCTCATTAGCCGGCATGAAGTACTGTAGGGGTAAATAAGCCTTAGCCCAGTCAGGCAGGTTGTGGCAAAGACTCCGAAACACATGTAATAAATAAGTCGACTGTCAAGCTTGGCAGTTTTTTTGAAACTTGGTACACATATTCCTTATGACTTGAAGTACTGTAGTGGTAAATAAGCCCTAGCCCAAGTCCTCGGGTAGTGAGGTGCAAGGTCACCAAAATACACGTTACTAATAGCCGATTGACATGCTTGACGATTTCGGTGGCTTGTGCTATTTTGCTGAAATTCGGTACACAAACTTCTAATTTGCCAACTAAATATACTATTGGGGTAAATAAATGCTAATCCAATCCGTCAGGATAATGTGGAGCAAAGTTTTAAAAATATGCTCGGATTGGACCGAATTTGATATAGCTTTCACAATTTTTTTGATACTATGCAAATATTTTCCTCATAGGTTGACTAAAAGTAGTGTATGGGGTAAATAAACGCTAATCCAATTCCTCAGATAAGGGTGGGGAAAAATCCTCCAAATACATATAAACTCAGTATTGACATGTTGTTGGATATGGCTAGGGCGATTTCAATTAAATTCGGTACACATGTTCAATTGTAATTCAGAATAAGTTATTCCGATTAATTATTAAGTAATCTTGATTAAAAGCACTCTAAGGGTAAATAAACGCAAACAGAATCCGTGAGGGTATGATGGGGTTAAGTCTTTTAAAGACATATCACAAATGGGCCGATTGACATAAAAATTAATACGGCTGGGGCAATTTTGATGACACAGGGTATATATGTTCCTCACAGGCTGACTAAAAGTAGTGTATGGATAAATAAACGCTAATCCATTCCTCAGAGTGGGGGGGGGGGACAAAATTGTCAAAATACATATAAACCCTTGAGCATGCTGTTGGATATGGCTAGGGTGATTTTGATTAATTTTAGTACATATACCTCTAATCAGCTAACCAAGAATACTGTAGGGGTAAATAAACGCCAAAATAAACTCAGAGGTTAGGATGGGACAAAATCGTTTAAATGCATTCGGCAAATGGACGATTGACATGAAATTTGATACGGGTGGGACCAGAGCCGGCCCGAACAAAAGCGGGGCCCGGTGCAAAGTTGACTTGCGGGGCCTTGAAAAAGTTTCGCCCAACAAAATAATTTATTGCTTTTTTCTGTTTATTACATTTCACAATTTACTTAAGTTAAAACTAAAAAAATACATGAAAATAATAAATAATTAAATTTTTTTATAAAGTTAATAATTTAATCACACAAAAAACTAGTTAATAAATCAAACAACAAAAATAATTGCTTCATATTTAAAATCTGGTATTCAACTTACTAAAATAAGTTTATAATATATGATTTTTGTTTCATTTTGTTATAAGTTTTATAGAAAATACGTTGATAATATCATTATGATTTAGATTTTTGGTTAATGCGGACTCAATAGATAAAATAACTAAGCAAATCAATTGTTCGAATCTAATGCTAGATCTCAAGTAATTTTTTTATTATTTTTGATCTTGAGGAAGATTTTTCTGCAGATGCGAGCATTATTGGTAAGGTTAATACAATTTCAGAACAGAAGTAAAATTTGGATACAATTTAAATAAATTATTTTTAAATAAATATTGTAAATATTTGCAATATTGTGACTTGGAAGGCAAAACCTGACGCCAAATTTTGATTTCGTTAAATAATTCGATGCAATTCATTTTCGTTTTGCGCATTCTGTCAGCGGCGTGGGGGGCTTGTGCGCTCGTACCTTTCGAAGCCCTCTCGGACTGGCACTGAATTAAAACATTCCTTTTTAAATAAAGGATAAAATTCCTCCCATTATTTTTTGCGAGCTCATGTTGTAGAAATGTGTCCTGTCTTCTTAAGTTTATGAGGATATATTAAAAATTGTTCAGTTTGAAAACTTTCAGACTAAAATTAAAATTATAAAATGCGAAAATAGTTTCAGTTAGAGTTTGAAAACATGAAAGCTGAAGAAACTTAAAATAACTTTTAACTTTGCAGTCAATTGAAAGAGAAAATACCGCCCTTTCAATTTTTCTGTCGATTTACGATGTCAGCACATGCATTCAGTATTGAAATAAAATTCCATACTGTATGAATGGGATTTTCTTGTATTTTGGATTATCAAATGAATTCTTAAAAGTTGAACTTATTATTTCTTCATATTTAAAAACAAGTTGAACTCATTATTTCTTCATATTTAAAAACAAGTTGAACTAATTATTTCTTCAGTAAAAAAGTTGAACTCATTATTTCTTCATATTAACAAACAATTATTTCTTCATATACAAAAAAAAACTAAATAGGATAATCGATAGATCACAAACTTATTTACAATTATACACAACCTACTGATAGTTTCGATTTTAGGATATTTAAATTTAATCAATCTTCAAAATACTTCTTATATTTTAAAACTTTTCCAAATGACTTTGATACGTAGTTTCCCAAAACAATAAAAGGTTCCAAATAAGTAACATTTTATTATGAAAAATGCCCAATGTAAAAGAGTAGAAAACACAAATTTTTATTTGTTAAAAAAATAAATTTTTTATCTGAAATGTATACAATAATAACAAATAGAAAAAATATTGAAATACAAAAACAAAGGGGAACTACATTGTTTTATAAATTGATAACCTGATATAATATTAAAATTTTCTTTTTGGAAATATAAAAGGAAAATTTGTTTAATAAATAACTATAAAAAAAGAGACAAAAATTACCATATTGAAATTTATCTGCAAAAACAAATGAAGAATATTTTATTTTGATGTACGGTTGATACTCCGAATGCGAACGAACTGTTCAATGAAAAATTAAGATTCTGATAAAACTCCTTGGGTTACCCGTCGTGTTTCACACAATCCAATATTCAGGTTCTCTGAGGAATAGATGCAACCGACTACCTTTTAACAAGTACCTACGATGAATACATAGATGCTGGAAAACCACATTTTTGACAAGAAAAGCAAGAAACCCCTGTGAGATATTTGCTTCATCATAGCTTAGCAGCCCTGCTGAATACAAGGGGAATAGATGTGTTCAATTTAGAACTAGATAAGCAGAAGAAGCATTGGGAAGGACTATCTGAGGGCCATTAGGGGAACAGATGTGAATCCGCGCACAAGCATTACCCCCTGCATACCCTGAAAGTAATAGTCTCGGAGACAAGGAATGCATTGAATGTTATCACCTACAATTTATCTTCAAATGACGGACATCCACTTTGGGGTGCCCACTCCCGCCGCACCGAAAAGAGAGTGACCGTATGATGCCTGGAGCAATCGAACCTGGCTTAGGACTGAAAAAATGTCATCACTTTTTACCTTTTATTCTGCCCAAGAATCGGAAACACGTGGACCTCCAGGTAGCAAAGGGAATTGTTGGATTCTTATCCACTAGATCCACCAATTACTTTTTTAACAGATCCCACTCCCGCCGCATTCCCGAAGGAAATTTTTAAAACCAGAAAAAAAATTGCAATATATTTCTTTTTAGAAAAAATATTAATATTTTATGCCTTTTTTATATAAAAGTTGGTTGAAAGAATTTTTTAAAAAGCATTAAAAAAAAGTGTTAATAAAATTTTGCAAAATCCGTCGATGGCGCGGGGCCTTTCAGAAGCGCGGGGCCTTGTGCTGTCGCACCGTTCGCACACCCCTCGGGCCGGCTCTGGGTGGGACAATTTGAAATTTGATACACATGTTCTTCATAGGCAAAAAAAAAAAACAATTTAAGGGCAAATAAATACTTATCCTTCAGGTAGGGTGGGGCAAAGACGTAGGCCGATTGACATGAAACTCGATACTTAGGGAGCGATTTTGATAAAACTTGGTAAGCATGTTCTTCATTAACCGACATGAAGTACTCTTGGAGTAAATAAGCCCTAACCCAGTCCTTCAGTGTAGGTTGAGGCAATGTTTCCTAAATACACGTAAAAAATGGACCGATCGAAATGAAACTTAATTTGTATGTTTCAATGATGTCGAATTAAAAATAAGGAGGAGTTAAATCATTTTATGTCAATCCTTTAAGATGATAACAACCGATAAAACATGTAGTAATGTTTATTTAAAACGGCTGAAGAAATTATGTTGAAGCACGTTTCATTAGTTGATTTAGAAGCTTTAAGTTTTAAAATTTTAGTTGAAAAATGACTTCCACATTATTCATCAACAACAGCAAAATACTATTTTCAAAAATGGGCCATATAACGCTCTCTTCTGGGTTCGATGAAGGTGAGTCATAGGAAAACATTTATTAAATGGACCAATTAGCATGAAAGTTTTATGTCCTGGGTTCCTGAAATAATAAGATGCCACCCAAAAAATTAGCTAACAACGCAAGAAATAAATGTGGTTATTCTATATTATGATTTACGATAAATGAAAGAAAATTATTCTTCTAATAATTTATGAATTATTTCATAAAAAATTGAAAAATATTTCCGCAAAAAAGTAATGTTAATAAGCATTATGTTATTAGCAAAATATTGTCCGGTTTCTTTATTTCCAAAATATTTTGACCTGAATAAGACCGGGCAACGCCGGGTACTCTGCTGATATACCATAAAAGAAAAAGTGAACGTAGTCTGAAGACGTCTATTAACATGTACAACTTATCTAAACTAGTACATAAATCAAATTCTTGAATTAAAATTTTGATGTTGGATAATTCGAGAAATACGTATTTTTACATTTCCCACTTCCAAGTGTTTATGCATGTTTGGTGTAATCGAAAGTTAGATCGGCCGTTTTCTAACCGTGAAGACTATGACTTGCTGTCAGGCTACCAAAGCTTCAATACTACTTTTAATCTGTAAGGCTATTTTTATGGTCAACTATAGTTCTGGCTTGCGTAGTTTAGTTTAGTTATGTTTACGTTCTTTTTCCTAGCTACAGAAGGTACTAGTTTGGGACGAACCATGTACATTTGAACCATGGTCAAATTTTGAGAACGACACCTGAGTCGGCTACTTCCTCTTCATACTTCCATACCAGCAAGAGAAGTTTGATCCACGACAGATTTAAGGTACACCAGGCTTGTATATACGAAGGATCATTAGAATAGAATCTCAAGCCCGGATCTGAGACTGCCACGAAGCGACCGAGGCTCTAACTGTAGTTCTGGCTTTTTATATATTTTTTCACGAACTTTAAGAACTCAACCAGTTAATTATGGCCTAAAAAGAGTTCACTGTACCTTAACTGTATTGTTTCAGAACTTATTTATATGCACTTTTCATGTCATTCCCCATGTCTTGGCCTTCCTCCATAAACCACCATTGCTATGCTATTCAGACACGGTTACGTATCGACCACTCCCGGAATTTACTTTTTAAGCAACTACCGACGACTTGCATCCTCTACGGAGATAGTTTAACTATCCGACATATTTTGGTTGAATGCTTGCATCCTGATTCATTATGTCTTACATATTTTCATTCAGTCGTTTGTGGTCTTTGGGTTTCAATTGTACCTACAGAAACCACATTTTATTTTTTTCATTTATTTAAAAGAGGGTGGTTTTTTTCAATGTTATTTTTGTTGTAAACACATTTTATATTTAATCGTATCTTTCAGACTCTGTAATTACACGTGTCACTTGGTTTAGAATCTAATTTTCAATTTTTTTTTACTTGAACTTAGTCTTTTTAAGACAGTTTCAAGGTTCTCTGTCATGTGATTTCGGCGCAATTTATCCCGAGATTGGCTCTTGAGCCAAGATAATATCCACATGCTTACTTTCACTAATGTCTGATCCACGATTTCACCAAACCAGAAAAAAAGTTCAAGGCATCAAAAAATATCCATTAAAAACTAAGCGAAGAAGCACAAATACTGCCATCAGCTTTCTCCATTTCAAAATCATGTTCATCGGAAATTATTTAAGTGCCCAATCAATAACAACGACATGTATGGCGAGGAAATCTCCTTTATCCCAATCCCAACTCCCTTTCCAACCCCTTTTCCTTCTTGGTGCACGCTCACAGCTCAATTCGAGATAATAATTTCCACCAATATTTATTACCCGAGCATCTCCAATTGCATTGCGAACAGCGATTACCCGGGCAGACGCAAATCGTTCCGTGATAGATGCAGGCCTCGAAAGGGATTTGGACCGAAGGGCATTTATAACCGGAATGAAAACAAACCCTGGCCGCCATTATTAAATTGTTAGGTATGGATTGAAGGGAATCGAGGTTTTGTCAGTTGAGGTATGAGGGACGGCGGGACGAGGCGTTTATGTAAACGGAGATAAACGAATTAGTCAAGAGAGTCGGATGGGGAAAAAGTTGAATTTGGGGGTTGATTCTGGGATCCTCCACAATGAGTAGTATCAGAGGAAGGTCGATTCTTCATCTGGTAAACTAGGGCTTCTACCACCTTTTCAGACGAAGGAGTTAAATCTGTTCCTTCATAACAGTTTAAAATTTATTCGAAACCACACATTTTTGCAAATAAGGGGGGAAATTAAAGTAACATTATAAAAATAGTAAAAATTTTATTTTGAATAAAAAAGAACAAATCACACAAAAATCTTTCAGAATGAGTAATATCACAGAAATGCCAATTCTTCATCTGGTAAACTCGGGGTTCTACAACATTTCCAGACGAAGGAGTTAAATCTGTTCCTTCATAACAGTTTAACATTTGTTCGATACCTATAAACACATCTTTTCAAATAAGGGAGGGGGATTAAAGTAACATTATATAAATAGTAAAAATTTTATTTTGAATGAAAAAGAACAAATCACACAGAAATCCTCCAGAATGAGTAGTATCACAGAAATGTCAATTCTTCATCTGGTAAACTCGAGGTTCTACAACATTTCCAGACGATGGAGTTAAATCTGCCCCTCATAGCAGTTCGAAATTTATATGAGACCTAGTATGAATACAGCTTTATAAATATGGGGAAGATTAAAGTAACAGTAAGACAAATAAAATTTTTACTGTTGTTAAAAAAGAACAAATTACACGTTGTTCTGATTAGTTTCAAACAGTGTGTGCAACGGGCTTATATTTTCTGAGAAAGTTTCTGTTTGCCTAGTTTATAACCTACTTATAAATTTTAGGGATCATTCCAAACTTGCATCTGTAATTTGGTTGCTAAATTTACATTTAATGAAATTCATGTTAGAAAATAATTGGTCCATGTTGTTCCTTTGAACAGGAATTGTTTCTAGAGACAGACATCTTTCATTTCAACGACAGACACTTTTGATAAATGCAGAAACTGGCCTTAGTGTCTCAATGTTTTGCCAAATTCTATAAGATAAATGAATTCATCATCATGTAAAAGATATATTTTGCAAATTCTATGAATGAAACGATGGTAATTTTATTCTCGTTCTCAGTTTAACTTCAGGGCCACATGAGAAGTGCAGTTTGGTGATCTCTGAATAAAGTGAGGTAGGCGTATAGTATGAGGTGATAGCAAAAGGAGTGTTTTGTTTCTACACATAATTAAAACATATTTTTGTAAAAGGATTTTACAGGAGTTCCAGATTATTTATCTTAAATTTCACCGTTTCATGACTTCAAAAGGAATTTCGAGATTTTTTTCATGTATTTCTTGTAAAAAAAGAGTGCTTCCTTTTTCTCCCTCGTTTGATGATTACTAGATATACGTTTTGCAGGAAAATTTGAATCATACAGTACTTTAATAATAAATTATATTTTTTCGAATTGTGGTGCAAATTTATCTCATAGGGGGGGATTCTTTCACTCATTGTTTTTTTCAGTGCATTTCAATAACTAATTCGCTGCGGCATAATGTTAGACATATTTATTAGAATTCTATTTTATCCGTAATATAATCCTATTTTTGAAACGAAAGTTATTTAAGTTCGTGGAACTTTCTTTTACCCTGAAGACGCGTAGAAACACGTCTCTCATTCAGTGGGAATCTCATTCAGAATTTATTCAGTGGGAATACATTCTCTCGTAGCTTTCTGCGGACTGTCAGCTGGAGTTGCCACTGATTGTTTTCATATTTTCAAGATTTTGTTTCAAGATTTGACTCTATTGCCGCTTTTACAGTATTTTTTAAAAGTAATTAAAATTCTGAGCTGGAGGATAAAAAAAGTCAAAACTCTTTGTTTGACGAGATCGTAAGCTTATACGTATTTTCATGAACTGATGAACAATCCGTTTGTCCCGAAATCCTAATCCTGTTCGACTTTTCCAGATTCAATCTGTAACCAGTAATTTATAGCCCGAACTTAAAAAAAATACAAAAACTAAGCTACTTATCTTCGTGAGTTGATTAGCAATCAATATGTATCAAAATTTGACTCCATTTCTGACTTTACAATCTTAATCCTTCAAACAGTAATTTAAAATCTGTGGAAAAATGACTCACCAAACTTCATTTTGAAAAACTCAAGACAACAAACCTAGTCGCAGTAATAAGAATGTCAAAAGAGACACCAGCTCAACTGCACAGAGTTCAGAACTTTCCTCCCATTTTTTTAAAGCACAGGAATTCTTTTTATATATTTATGGTTTGCATACCTCAGTCAAGGGGTCATCCAAAATGAAAGCAGCACCAGAGATACAGAGAAGGCAAGAAAGACAGAGAAAAAAGGTAACAACATGGAAAGGTAAAGGGAGGGTAGGAGTCAAATCAAACTATGAATAATTCAGAGGCCTTATACTTCAGCTTGTCTTTTTCGCTCTCTCGGAACCTTACGGCTATTCTTGGGCGAAGGGAAAAAAAGTAAAAAGAATAAACAAACAAATAAAGAAAGGAAAAAAAGAAGATGATGGAATTTTTGAAAGGCCCAAGGTATGTACGTACATGATAATCGAAAGGCTGCGAGAATTTTTACTTTTAAACAGCGCGATCGAAGGGAGGCAGACACCATTTTTGTTCCTTTCTGTTTTCTGTCGGAATTGTTAACTTCGCGTCTGTTTTACAAGCTGAGTGACAAGGTGTCCTAATTCGAATGTTGTTTCGTTTTTGACTGATGTTTCCCCCCTTCATAAAATAATAACAAACGCGTCTGTTTATATTATTATATTTAATTTTTTTAAAAGGAATATACGGATTTATTTTTATTGTTTATGTTTTGTGTACCTTGTTTTTAATATCAGACGAAGCAATTACTTGAGTGGGGTTGTTAAATATTAATATAAGAGATTGTAAGAGATTTTGTTTTTCGCGTCACGTCCGTTGCCGTAAGTTCGCGCTAAAAGTTTGTAAAGAAGATGACTATTTATTTATGCATTTACTAAACTTATCATTTTAGCAGAAGAAGAGCTTTTCATAGTTTTATTGGGAAAGAAGGAAGCTTTGTTTTTTGTAGCTTCCTTTTGGGTAGAACAAATAATTATATCAAGGTAATTTAAGATTATTTTTTCTATGAGAAATACCCTACGGCATTCCGTATTGAATTGGATGAGTATCCCACCCATTTAACTTAAACAAAAGCTCCTTTTTCTGAAAGATATTGCCTCATATATTCAAGAATTAAATGATTATAATTATAAAATATAACATATTATACTAATAAATGAGTTTTTCATTAACTAGTTTACTGTTTCCAACCTAATTATTAGAAACCACCGTGCACTCAACATAATGATCAAATAGATTAGGAGATTCTGAATCATATCCATTCAAATATTATCATAAGGAAATTGTTAGATTTAAATATTATAAGTAAATAAATACAGACAGTGCAATATGTTACTCAGCATCCATGTAAAAAATGGTTAGGTTTAAATCCACGAACAAAAATATTGTAAGAAAACAAACATTGTCAGTGCACAGCTAAAAATATAAGCAATCTATCCAATAAGTACGCGAATTGGAGTCAGAAAAATTTTATTGTACAAAATTTAGGGAGTATCGATCTTTTACCCTTTAAAATCGCTTTATTTAAAGCAATTTGTCCTATTCCCGTTCCATTGTCCAAAATATTCTTGGATTTTTTCAGAAGTCAGGCTCTTCGGCTGATTCGTCGTTTCATGTTTCCTCGTCTCCATATTGCCCCAGTTCGACCTTTTCATTACCATTTAGCATTTTAGGAATGAAAAGATGTCACTGGGTGCTAAGTCTGGTAAATAGTACTGACGATCTAGCGAAGTTATCAAATATGATGCTGAACGTTCAGGACTTTGGGACGGTTTAAACACAATTTTTCTCAATCCCAAATGCTTTGTCAGAATTAGTGAGCAGACGATTTCCTAAATTCGGTTTATCAGTAATCACCTAGAAAGTGAATCGACGATCGGAGACCACAAGATATGGGGTGCGCTCTTCGTTTTTATCAACATATGAGGTAACGGTCTTTGTAATTTTTACGACTTGTACCGAAATGTTTAGCCCATTCGAAAAGGGTTGTTTATTTCATCGTGTTATCTCCATAACAAATCCTCGAGATTTCATAAATTGCTTGAGAGTATTTCCCAAGTATCCCCAAAAATTTGATGTCAAATCTTTTCATCAATCTCCATCCGAATTATCTTAGGTCATTCTATACTAAATAGTTGTCAGGACCTGCGGGTAGTAAGTAGTGATCTATGTTATCGTGTTATCGATGAGTAAAACTGTTCCGTGCAAGAAAGGATGAGATTTCAAAAATTTCCAGTTTTAAGGCATCATTTGCAATTCTATTATACACTCTATGGGTATCCACGGAAATGGGCCTGAGGATGGTGTGACTACTTTTAATAATTTAGTAGAAGAGGTTGGGCTAGGGAAACGATTAGTGGAGGAAATAAAAGTAATTATACCTATGGGAATAAAGCTAATTTAAAACTATTAGCATGTACCCATTACTTTTTATCCTATACTCATAACGAGATTTTTGTTGTGTAGTCAGTGACACTTGGAGTGACAGTGACATATCTCACAGTGGATCCAATTCAGAAGTATTAGCAATTACTTTTTATCCAATCTTTGTAATGAGATTTTTGTTGCATACTGAGTGACAACTAAAGCTCGCAGTAAAGCCAATTCAAAAGTATTAGCGTATTTCCTTCACTTTTTGTCCAATCCTCATAAATGAAACTTTTGTTGTATAGTCAGTAACAATTAAGGAAGGGAGTCATAGTAGGTGGAAAGAAACTCGATGCACCAGTAGAATTAAGTTGTCCTGAATATGATGCCAATGTACTTAAAAATAACTGATATATATGAACAGAATTTAATTTTAAACATTCTATATTTAAACTGAATTTGTTGAAGGCTTTCTATAACCCTAAGAAGCATAGAAAAAACTTCTATGGCATTCACCGATGAACAGGCTGCTTGTAGTTTCTATTTTTGCGTTACGTCAGTATTTATACTTCACTAAAATAAGCAGCCTCATGTTTCATAGATATCCCATATGCTCTTGCGCGTGAACTAGTTGTAACCTATGGTTACAAGGAAGACCTGTAGTTTAAAATATTTAAGAAAATGAACATAGACAGTGCAAGATAATGTTGAAAATCACGCAGTGCAACTCCCGTACTGCTTCTGCGTCAAAAACGCGTTGCTTAAATAAGACTTCAAAGTTGGATTGAGATTCTGTTTTGGGAAAGTAGCAGGCGATACATTAAAATTCCCATTTATTCTTCGTAAGCCTTAAAACCGATGCGGCCAATTACTCGAGTGGTTGCTACAAGCCAGCCACGATTCGACGGGCAAAAAGAGCATCGGGCAACCTGCATAATTATTTAGTGATCACAGCAGTCGGGGAAGTTTTAAAACTTCGTAAACCGAAGTCCTATCAGAAAACTTGTTGAAGAATGCGGGAAAAATGCAAAAATTTTCTTAATTAGTGCGTCACTTAAGCAGGGTGATTAATAACATCCTTTCATCAGACGCACGAGTAACACCTGCTTCCTCTTTTGCGTCAAAAGGAAACTCCAGCCTTCCAAGATGGATTGTGCGCCCCGGCAAAATTTTCTTTTCTGCCCCGGTGCATGTTGGCGTGGGGCGCCTTATTCGATTAGCAAGGGCAGCCAGTAAATTTAAACTTGTTTTGGTTCCCCCGTTTTTTTCACTGTATGCGCCCTCTCTCGTACTCTCTCTTATATGCGCTATTGGATAATTTTAATTAGGCGGTTTTGTTTGGGTTTAAAAAAGTCGAGTTGTGTTTTTTATTGGTTGGTTTGCGAGGTTTTTTCCGGTGAAAAAGTTATTAAGAGTGATGAAGAGTATAGTTGGGTGTACGGGATATTAAATACCAAAGTAGCCACGAATTGATTAAGTTGCTTTATTGTAGCTTGTGATTCGGAAACTGGGGGGATAGTCTGAAAAAAGAGTTGATTCTGAGTGAAAATATCAATATTTCTGGAGAAAATCCTGTTACTGAAGAAATTGAAGTGCGATCCAAAATTCTGTATTTGTCTTTTTCAATGAAATGCCTTAGCTTTGTAAATGTCTCCTTTCTACAGTCAACTTACGATATTAATTTAAAAAGAAAGCATTTTAAATCAGTGTTCCTTAACCTTTTACTTTCTCGTATGCAAGGTATAGCGCAAACAAAATATTGTAATCGTCAAAAGAGTACAACTCGATATATTGATGAAACTTCACTATTCAGACTTCCTTGAGTCAGAAAATCCATTTTTGGAATTATGTCTGCTTGTCTATGAACACGATAACTCGTAAACAGAAAAATATAGACGAATGAGATGTAGTATGTGGTTCTGGACATAAATATTGTAGGTATCTATCCAATTCTGGATGAAATCCGTCCGTCCGCGATGTTGTATGTGGCTACGACACAAAAATCATATGTATCTATCAAATTCTGGATGAAATCTGTCCGTCCGCGATGTTGTATGTGGTTTGGACGCAAAAATCATAAGTATCCATCAAATTCTGGGTGAAATCCGCCCGTGATGCTGTATATGGTTTGGCCTTGTGGATGCCTATCCCAATATGAAATTTAAAATTACTTTGTTAAGGCAACCATAAAAATCAAATTATTCATAAGGGATTCAACTGAAATTATATTCCCGGCGAACAAGCTGGTCGGCGAAGGCGGCTAGTATTAAAATATTTTGAGGATTGAGATTGATTTAAAAATGAAATTCATTTAGCTTATTAGACAAAATGCATTTGATTTGTTAATTAATCTGATAATTAATAATTAAAGTTAAAGACACTTCGTTACGGTTTGAAATAAGAAATCGAAGCATCTAGATTTTTGTTTTATTGAAGAATTTTGCTTAATTTATGCCAACCTTCTTTTCAACGTTAGTTGTTGATATATTATTATCATAAAGTATTAATTAATTATAATTAGTTAATTGATAATTCATTTGCCGTTAAAACTGTATGGGTAATAGGTTTTGAGAAATATAAGTGCAGTTCCGAATGTTTTTGTTAGGTCACGCTAAGTAAAATGTAAATACCTTTTACTCCATTTCTAACTTCACCCCTATTTTGGTGAAATCAACTCCGCCTGGCGTATGCGCGAAAGCACGGAGGATTTTGGATTCCGAGGACCATCTATATGTTTCGTGGTTTCTGAAATTTTTAGAGATAGTAGCTCAAATTAGAGGTGGCAAAATAGTATATCATGGACATGTGAAAATTGATGAATTTAGTGGCAAGTATACTTCCCACGGCCTCAGAAAGGGTTAATTGGTAAGTACTACTCAAAGTCTAAAAACCTACATTTTCAAAAAAAAGCGTCATTTTAAACAGTCTTTTAAAACTTATTAAATTCTCTTTAGAGATTGGAGTTCATGAGCAAAAATTGAAGCACACAACCCGAAAGAATAAGTCAAAACCCATCATAAACACATCAAGCTTAATTAGGTTACCTGAATTCTAAATCGTTAAAGTAATCAGTAAAAAGAAATGAAATTAATTCCCCAGTAACAAAGAAGTTTCAGAATCATTACTGTGCCGATGGCACAATCCATGGAGACATTTACAAGTTTCTTCCTCCCTTGTAAGGCAATCTCGGGGACCATTGCCACCCCAAAAAAGAAAAAGAAAACCTGTTCAGAAAGTTACCCCGTCTGGAAGAATGTTTTTAGCGCCTTGATAGCAACAAGCATTTTATTCGGGGCAAATAACCAATGCAACACAGTAAATTAACCCCACCATTTGAGACAGAACGTAAAAATGTCACCATTGAGTCAAATTTATGTTCCAAAATTTGCATATGCCTCTGAGGGTTAACCTTGCTGCTCCTCTTCTTAGTGCCTGAAATTCGTTTTCTTTTCTTTTTTTTTTCTCTGACTTTTTTCTCTTTGTTCTTTTTTAAAGTTGGTCGACAGCTTTGCTTAAATCAAACCGGATCCGAACCCTTTTATTCTTTGTGCACCACGTCTGAATGCGTATCGAGGCAGTTTGCTCAAAGTGTTGAAAGCGATCTCTTGACTTGGGGTAGAAGAGATTTCTGGGGTCGTAGATTTACCGCTGAAACGAACAGAGTTTACGATTTAGTGGGCAGACATGCTACTGGAGGGCACGGTTCTGTGAAAGGGGTTCCATCTTGGAATGAATCTGTATCACTTATGCCTTGTCATTCTTTTTCGATGGGGAGTGGTAACAAATGGTGAAAAATTGTTTAAAGGCTTAAATCTTCTGATTCCTCTGAAGCAAGGAGTGGCAGATCACATTTTGTGTTCATTAACTTTTTTAGGTAAATCAGGTCACGTTAATTTCTTTAACCAGTCCATTGCTAGAGATAAGATTTTTATCCTAACAAAATTTTTAATCATATCAATTACTAGTAAAAAATGGTTCAACTATGTCAGCATGAATCTTAATGAATAATAAATTAATAAAGTTTAAATGATTTAATATAAATCTCAATTTAATAATAAGCCCAAAAATTATAACAATTAGGTAACTCAGAATTAACCTTAATTTTCATAAAAGTAAGACCTCTTGAACTGTTTTAACTCGGCCGTTCGGCATTTCGTCTGTCTGTAAATTTGCTTGTCACGCAGTCACGACCAAACGCGTTGTGCGGTTTTCTTCGAATCTGGCATGAACATTCCTTGAAGTGATTAAAAACGACGTTATGTGTAAGGTTTTTTTCATTGTTTTATTCCGTTTCAAGATGGTGGGAGATTTAATGGTTCTGTTTCATGTAATGTTCAGCTTTTTCCAACGCTTCTATCCAAACGGAACTCCATTAATAATGCCTCTAAAAATACCAATAATAGCAAGTGACATTTAATTGTGATTTTGTTAGTATTGATAAAAGCAGATATTTAATTCTAATTTTTGTGAATGCTGATAAAAGCAGAGACCTATGTAAATAATTCGCCCCGAAAAAAATGTCTACACTTTCAAAGACTGCAAAGAAGAGTAGATCTTATTTTGTAGTTTACCACGTTTGAGACAATCAGAAATTACTAACTGATTATTAGCATTTACTGTTAATATTTTTGAAGTAAATCAAGCTTAAGCATACGATAAATAAAATAAAAATGATTTTTCTTATCGTTCTTGTGAATTCTCATTTACGTGTATTCCACTTTATGAGTGATAGTATAGGTATATAAAAATACAAGTTTCATGATTTTATGATATATGAGAGACCTATAACCTAGGTTTACCATTCCAGGGCACATCAGCTCTTAAGTACACCACTGCCTAGAGAGAGATAGCTGCTTTGTAGCACAAGACTGTAATATGATAGGTTGCAACAACCAAAAATTACCATCTGATTACCAGCTTTTACTGTTAACATTTTGAAAGCAAAGCAAGCTCAGGCATCAAATAAATAAAAAAAATGATTTTTTAAAAATTGTTTTTACAAATTCTCATTTATGGGCATTCGATTTTATGGGTGATAATATAGTTCCATAAAAATGTGAGTTTCCTAC
>BGPR01000014.1:1213912-1245596 GCA_013235015.1 Araneus ventricosus
AATTCTCATTTATGGGCATTCGATTTTATGGGTGATAATATAGTTCCATAAAAATGTGAGTTTCCTACGATTCACCATAACGTATTTCAGAGGCATAATGCCTACGTTTACCATTCCAGGGGGCACCAGCTCTTAAGTAAACCGCTGCCGCTGTCTGGAGAGAGAGATAGTTGCTTCGTAGCACAAGAAAGTAACATGATAGGTTGCAACATCATTCCTAATTCGGATTTATTTTAAAAGCTGCAAGCGTCCGTTACCAAGCGATGCACGATAATTAGAAAATATTCCCCCCGAACAGCCCTCACCATTTCCCGGATGGAGTACCCCAGTGTGTCCCTCAGGCCTCAGCGAAATGAAATGAAATGAGACGCCCCACCCCTCTGTGTGTAACGCCCTATCAATTCAATATTTCATCGCTGCCGCTGAAACTCGAAATCATTTTGTGCCGGGCCTCGAAGCAGGCACTAACTTACCACTGAAGCACTCCAACAGAATTGCACTCGAAGAGAAGCGCATTTGCCGCTATCAGTGCCTGTTCCGGCAAACGAGATTTTGCCGTCAATGAGCCCATATTTTAATGTGGAAGTATGAGGGAAAAAGAAATTGCCTTAACACTTATTTTCGTGCACTCCTTGTCTGCTTAGAGTTCTTTTGTAGTATGGATCAGAAACCATGAATGGGTTGTCATATGTTTAATGGGAAGTGGTGGGATGATGAAATACATTTGGGTAATATTGTTTTATGTTTATATCTTAATTTAATACGAATTTTATTCAAAGAAATTATTTTTTTCCTTCTTGCTTCAGAACTGCATCTTTACTGTTTTCGTAATTTGTGCCATGAAGGTAAGGTATGAATGGTTTTATTGTCCTAAAATCATGTTGTTAAAGGTTTTAATCGAAAAAATATGCAACTGTATTCTATATTATGAAAAATTACAACAATAAGACAATAATGGTATACACAATAACATAAATAAAATGTTATACAACAATTCAATACACAATAGTATAAGTGCAGGGCTATAAGCAGCAATAGAGTGACTCTGTGGAATATATACTACACTAAGCTGCGACAGAAAGCATAATAGAATAACAACAATAATAGAAAGCAATAGAAAATTTATTAGAACAAATATAATAATAAACAAGAGAATAAATAAATAATAAATAACAAAGAATAGACAACAAGATAATTGTATTGACAATCATTAACAGACTACAAATAGTATAAAAATAACACTTGACAGCGATGAAATAAATAAACCACTAAACAACAATAGACTACAAAAAAATAATTACAACAATAAAATATATATAGCAATAGACTAAACGGCAGAATATGTACAACCATAAATAGTAATAAAAATAACTAATAAAATAAAGATAATAATAAAAAAAATCAAAAATACACAATATATAAACGCAATAATAAACATAAATAAATAAATAAATAAAAATTCCGCCTCTAACAAAGTTTTCTTCTCCCTCCGTATCACCCCTCTGAGGAGTGAAATCGCCTAAAAGTGTTATGTGCGGGTTTCTGAAATGAACAGTAGTACTTTTCTAGTGGAAAAGGCTCAAAGTCCAGTTCATTTCGCGTGTTCCTTTTATTTTGTTTAAATACACAGTCCTTTTTCCGTTTAATTATTTATTTAGACGATCATAAATAAACACATATTGACGACACAAACATTTTAAAAATAATAATAACATTTAAAATCGGCCAATTCACCGATTTCATGCTTCGTACCTCACTCGTCCATGTTTTTATCCAGATTGATTGCATTCGCCATCGGATAGGGAAGATGCACTCTAAATTATTCCCTTTCTAGGGATTACTGTGACCCAAGTTGCCAAAACCTTCGGACGATTGATCATACGAACAATCTTAATATAAATAAAAGTCATTGTGGGTATGTGTTTATGTTCCACATCTCCTCCTAAACCACTGCATCAATTTGAACCAAACTTTATATACTTATTATTTAAGACAAGAGGAAGATTCCTGTCAATTAGAAATTAACCGAAACCGCTTTCCGCTGTAAGTTTGGAGCAAATTATCCCCCCTCCCCCCCAAAAAATTATACCATTTTAAAGGTCAAACTTTTACCTTTACAGTGATACCAATTTTATATCTGTGACATTTTTCCTTCAATTTTCATTAATTTTTCAAAATTTAATAAATAGTTGATTACACGCAGACGATTTTGAAATAAAGCAAATTTAATGATACTCCGTTGCTAGGCAACGCTGTAATTACTTTAACATTATCTTCTGATGTTTCTGTTTACTTTTTTCAAATATCGTTTGGCAATGTTTTCATTGGTTTTAAACGAATTTTAAAACTTATTTAATTAGATAAAAAAATCGCTGCAGTTAATATCGCATGTCATCTTTACCTGCGTTTTCTACGAAATAATAAATAAGTAATATTTTAATTGAAAATATATAACTCTGAGTATTACGCGATTCGGAGTTGTGTTCTAACGATGCCTAAAAGAAAACATAAGTCAATCGCTCAAATTCCAACAAAGGCAAAGATAGTAGAGCTTTTGTAAGCAAATGAAACAGATATTTGACAACAGCAAGCTCCAGAAATTTCGCCTACAGGCAAGCATTGGATTAATGTAAGTCGTTGTAGTTGGGAGGCTGTGGTTTTGAATGTTTATTGTTTATATTTTTATGCTGAGTCAACACATGAGGTCTTCAAAACAAGGTAAAGATCACTGTCAACTTTTAAAAATCCAAAAGTTAATTAAAAATTTAGCAAGATTATGGCGTTTTTCCTCGATGTCTTCCGAAAATGTTATCTGACAATCAAATGTTATCTATCTTTACACAATATTTTTTTAAAATTAGCTTTTCAGTGACACTAATTTCATTTCCATGCATTTTTTCTCTCATTTTAATAAATTTTTCAAAATTAATTTTATTCACAATTTGTAATATTATTTTTTTTAGTGTTGACGAACAAAAACGCACTTACGAAGAACTGTTGCCAAAAAACATTAACAAAATTCTGGAAAACATTAAAAGAAAAGTTTAAAAGCAGACAATTCGCAATTTATACCAGGAGCAACTTTTGATTTTGTTTATTTACCTGTTTTTTATTAATCAAAAAGTAATTAATTGCCCCCTTCCAAAAGTCCATTAAAACCTTTCTTATCCGTCAGTATTTGTGAAAAAAAATTTGAAGAGCTTATATAACAAATAATACTGAGAAAATTTGTTTTCGGCGTTTTTTAAAAATCATTTGCTTTAATTGAAGTTCTCATTTTAATTTAACAACGTTTCACACGATAAAAGGATTTTGTGATTTATAATATTTTATACAAAAGTATTTTAATCCTGAGCAACGCCGGGTATATCAGGTAGTCAAGTTTAAAATTCGTTGATTCCTGAGAAAAAGGAGTGGAGCGGATGTGAATTTATCAGCAGCAGTTTTCGACTTCCTCTCGGTTCGATCTAATCAAAATGTAAGCGGATGAAACAATTCTCTTTTTTGGAGAATAAGACAAAACGTCATCAAAAGAAAGAGATTCGAACCTCCAGGCCGAAACGCCGTAGCATGAGTTTCAGGCTTGATTCGTCTATCTTATCTTTGCCTGGCTTGACTGCATCAGCCGTTGCATTCTGTGAGTAACGATTCTTTCTGTAAATATGCCAACCTAAAAAACATTATCATGTTAAGAAAACATCCTAAGTTTTGAAATATGGTGCAAACTGAGTAGTAGTAGAAATACAGTAAAGCAATAAAACATGCCTATAATGGTATTGTAGGGAGCTAGAAAATCTATTGTTATAGACAGGCTCGTTACAGACAGTTTGAAGATTTGCGCATCCAACGTTTATGTGCTTGTGCATGTATTAACACTCTGACTCCTAAGCCGGCCGTAACCGCCCATGCGACTTCTATACTAGTGGGGCGGATTTCGGCTGGTTGCTGTTCCGAAAGGGAGGGGGGAAAGGCAGTTGGGCGATTCGTCATTAAAGGGACCCTTAGGGGAGAGATAAGAGATGAAAGGTTTGCCATTCATATCTCCCATCACCCGTAGTGAGGAGAAAGGAGGGAACAGGGCGGACGAATCCATTCCACAGATCAATTAGTAAGCAAACCTTCGTATGCAACTGTACTCAGATTTTGAGAACTCTTAGTAGTCAGAGGGTTAATTTACTAACATCTTTTATTGCGGGTATTCATTCATCTTAGAAATAATCGCTGATATAAAATTATATTTTATTAACATATAACACAGTTTTATATACTAAAGTAAGATTTTTAATTTAAATTTTTTTAAGAACTTGAAAATGAAAATTTTAACTGAAAACTTAGTCAGCATCGTCATTTACGGCACCTTTAAATCGTCACCACCTTAAAATCTCCTCTAAATCTCTTCCACTTTATTTTTTTCCACAGCATCTTCAATGACTTTTCTTTTTTTAAAAAAAAGTAGCTATTGTTGACTGAAAAACCCTACATTTTTCAGCAGCATCGACTTTGCTTTAGTTTTTTTTTTATCTATTTCCGAAATTATTTGTAGCTTTTCTTCCGGAATTCCGCCGGGACCAAAGAAAATATCTTTATAGACAGTATCGTTATACACAGGTTTCACTGTAAACTGTTAACTTTTAGTCATAAACTGAAAAAATATAACATTTATTTCTTCTTAGTCACACGAGAGCCATTAAAATACAGTAAAACCTGTATGAAACGGACTCTGTAAGAAACGGAATCCTGTCTTAAACGGAAAAAATATTTAGTCCCATCGGAAATTCTCATATACTATTTAGGCCTGTCTAAAACGGAAAATTTTTCTAGTCCCTTTAGATTCCATTTAGTACAGGTTTTACTGTATCCATATTGGTTATTTGTAATCTTGCTATTTTGTTGTACACAGTTATTTATTTATTTAAAAGAAAAGCACACTGCAGAGAAAAACTTCAATTACAAAGTGCAGGCACAAAATGAATAATAAACACAAAGAACAAAAGCTGCAATCAGTGAATCTTAAAGATATGAAAAACAAATTAGAAAATATAAAGTTGTTTACAGAGAATATAAAAGTTCAAAACACTAAACCATGAAAAATTTTACAAGCCCAAAAATAATTTTAAGCGAATGCACACAACCACAAAAACAATAAAAGAGACTAGAATTCTAAAAGTTGTATACTGTCATATTAATATCATGAAAACACATTAAGGATTTTTAAAAATTGAAAACATTAAACCCAAAAAACATTGTAAAAAACAAAGGTTTTAAAAGTAAAGCACACACAAACACAAAATCATTAAAAACGCACCAGGAATTTAAAAGTCCAAAGAAGAAAACTCGCGCCACAGACAAAAATCCAATTGCCGAGTGCAAAAACTGAACACAGACGCATATAAAAAACGATGCAGAATTTGAAAATTAAGACAGTTCAGCACAGAAAAAGTAAAATGCATAACAACTTATTTAAGATTAAAATTAAATCTAGTCGAGTGTAAAAAGGTAAAAGAAAACACATCATGAATTTATAAGTTGTAAGCAATTCAATTTAAAAACATCAAGAAACATATGAAAAACGTCAAGTTCATCTGAGAACTTGTTAAAAATTTGATAAAATTTGTACAAAGAAAACTTGTTCACATAGTTAAATTTCGAAAATATATTTTGAAATAAACATTTGTTTCTTAAAGATCTGGCACGCACAGCAAAATGTATGGAGCTCAGTATATCATTGCAATCAATCAAGCCATTAATGACATTGTAAAAGAAGATAATACAAAAAAGATCACGTCTGGAATACAAACTAGGTAAATTAAAGATATCAAGTAGACATGAAGAAGATATATCCTGTAAGTGAAATCCATTTCTTTTGTAAAATAAATATCGTAAGTTAGTTTGAATTCGCTAGATAATATAAATTTTACTTCTTTAATTAGGATCCCAGATAATGCTACCGTAAGTAAAGAATTTTCAAAATTCTTCAAAATTTCATGGGAAAATTCCCTTGTTTTGCGTTTAAAAATTCCAAGTCTTCGATTTGCCTTAGAGACCAAGGCATCAATGTGTTGAGAAAAATCAACTTTAGAGTAAAAAATGATACCAAGATCAGTAACTGAATTTGAGCGAAATGAAAAAAGATTGTTGATTTTATAATCGTAAGTCAAAGGTTGAGATTTTCGAGTGTAATTAAGAATACTACATTTTTCAACGTTTTCAGGAGTAACTTGTTTTCCGTGCACCATTTAAACTAATAATCAAGATCTCTTTGTAAAAGAACAGTATCTAAATTGGATCGCATCAGCCTAAACAATTTCAAGTCGTCAGCAAATAAAATATATTCAAAGTACTTTAAAACACAAAAAGGTCATTAATAAATAAAATAAAAAGCAGGGGACCAATGTTAGAGCCCTGTGGGACACCGGAAAAACTTGAAAACTCATGAGAAATAGCATTATTAAAATAAATATATAGAATCCGATTACATATATAAGAAAGAAGCCAATCAGTCACGTTTACATGAAAACCAATATTATTTAACTTCGATAAAGGAAAGGCATTGTCACAAAATTGGGTTTCAAATAAATTTATTAACTTATTTGAAAAATTTATTAAAATTAATGAAAAATTTTGGACAGAAAAAAAATTGGCATCTTTCAAAAGTTAATTTTTTTAAAGTCTTAAAGTGATGTAAATATGGATTTTGCGCGATAATGTGCCTCAACTTACTGAGGAAAAATGTTAAAATTTCTATAAATTTTTGATCATTTAAAAATCTAACTTAAATTTTGAAAACCTTTTCTAAGTGAGCACCTACTACCACACCTACCTAGAGCGTTTTAAACGATTTTTGCATCATGCATGTCTCAAGTCGCACGACGCATCACGCAATTTACAGATAGTATCCAGCCTATAAACATTAACATATTAAAATTTGTTGTGTGCGTTTCTTTTAAGAATTTTTATAGATACTCATTCTAATTGTAGGTGAGTATCCGTATATAGCAAGCATGGATTATCCATGTTTGTGACAGCAAGATGAATCATGATGTATCTACGGGCACACAAGAGTGTTGAGCTTAAACACGCGTCTCTCCATGGGGTGAATCTGATATCTATATATAACATACTAGCTGATACCTGCGACTTCGTTCGCGTAGTATAATTATTGGATATTTTTAAATCGCAAATTTTATAAACAAAATCCTTTTATCGTCTGAAACGTTTAATTAAAATCAAAATATCAAGTGAACCAAACGATTTTAATTAAAATTCAAATTAAAATTTCGAAAATCCCTTTCTCGGTGAGCACCTACTACCCAAGGAGCAACCATCTCCCAAATTTCAAGTTTCTAGACCTAGTGGTTTGGGAGATTCATTGATGAGTCAGTTTCTCTTTTATATATATAGATTTGCGATTGTCCACATTATTTTTAAACATCTTTATCAAATAATGCTGGCTCCTCAGAGTGGCAATCAATTTTTGAACATTTTCAAATGGATTTCACGGAATTTCATTTGAGTTTGAATGGGATTTATCAAGTAATAATATCTTCTTCTAATTGTTTTTTAAATTAAAAGTTAATCTTTAAGCTTTTGCATTTTTGAAAAAAATTAACGATTTCTATTTTTATAGTACGTCTATGCATCAAAGATCGTTCATCGTCGAAGCAGGATAATCCATTTTTCTAGTTTTTTAAAAATACGTTTGTTCGAACCCTTTCGCGTTTATTGGTTTCGCAGTGAAACCACACACAACAGTGGCGAATCCGGGGGGGGGCTATCGGGCTGCAGCCCCCCCCAGAGATAAGCCAGAAATCTCGATTTTATTTAAAATCACTTCAACTGTTTGTTCTTAATTTCCCTTTTTTTAAAAAATAATAATAACGTGACAACATTGCTTTCTGGCTTGACAGGCTCGAAAATGTTCCTACTTTTCTAGTCATTCCACTTGTACTTGCAGCGTTGACGTGGTCGAAGTCATTTTTGGGCTAGTTACTTCATTGCATTTTTTTATTAAATTATCACAAGTATTGTAGCGTTTTTTATTATTCTTATTGTCAAATGAGTAAAGTCTGTAAAGTTAGTGCTTTGGTTTACATAAGGTTTGAGATTCGTCACGACGATACAAACTTTTTATGACCTCAGCCCCTCCCAGACCCAAATCCTGGATTCGCCACTGACACACAAAGCATTTTTTTACTATGCAGTGGCGAAACGTAGCGTAATTTTTCTTTCATAATTTCAGAGCTAGATATATAGGGCAATTTTTATAAAAATTCCAGTTCAATACCGTGAGTATTCACAAAGATATCGGCATTGCAAGAGCTAAATTGATTCTGATCTCTGAGAGAAACAAAATGATGAGAGTTCTTGCAGAAATTCTTAAAATTCAAAATTGAATCTTCGAAAGTAATATTGAATTTTATGAAGGTTGAATAACCTGAATACTGACGTATACTTATAAATTAAATACATAATTTAAATTGAATTTCGATGATAATACATTCGGAGGAAAAATAGCCCTTTACCGTTCATTGGGTTCACTGTGAAACCACAAATTTTTTGAAAATGAAAAATGCTGAATTTTTTTCTTTATATATTTATGATCATCTACATATCTAATAGTCATTTTTGAAATATATTTAGTAATCTTCAAAACAAAACATGTAGTGATCTTGAAAGGGTTAACGATTAATGTCAAGCGCTTGAAAAGTTTTTTAAAGTTCTTGTAAGTGTATTTTAATTTTTAAAGCAAATTCCATATTTTCATTTTATAACTTTCATTTATTTTTATCTTTCAAAAATTTATGAAAATTTATATTATGGAAATAATAAACGTTTCATTAAATCAAATATGTGATTTCTTACATCAAAACTTCTTAACTGTAACACATCTATCGGATTATCGAAAGACATAAAGTCTTACAATTACATATTTTTTCCTGGACAATAAATTAATTAACAAATTCAAAATATTAAAACAATATCCCTTTTATTGTTACAGTTTAAAAGAGCAAAAATATTTTTTTTCCTGTGCGTATTTCACTGCACTTTTTTTTCGAACTAAAGCAGGTTTGTAAATATATATATATATATATATATATATATATATATTTCAACTACAGATAAAAATCAAATGTAAATTTTGTTCTTTTAATATAAAAATCTCTCCTATGATAATTTTAAGTAAAAGGGCATAAATTTTTATTATAAATTTGTTTAAAGAATACGAATTTCGTTCTTAGGTGTAAAAAAATCTCTCCTATGGTAATTTTAAGTAGAAGGGCATATGTGTTTATCATAAGTTTGTTTTCGATGGTTTAATTTTAATTTTCCAAAAAAGCGGAATTTATAACCGATATAAATTTTCTACTTATGTAAAAACAATTAATAAATCACTATTATGCCGCTTTCATTTCTGAATTAACAAAAAAAATATGAAATGGTCGAAATAAATCCTTCCTCCAACACTAGTATATAATATAACTAGCAAAAATATTTCACTTTTCTGAATGATAATGATAGGTAAATTCATATGCTCTGCAACTTTTAACCTCACCTTTAGTGACCCGCAGCATGATGAACTCTTCAAAGTTCAACTTAATTGCTTTATTTTTAAAATATTCTCATTCTTTATTTTATTCCAGATGGAAATAACATCGTGTTCTTATCTCCCAATCGATCATTTCTTACGTAGTTCGCAGACTATATTTTAAATCTCTAAAAAGTCGTTATTAGAAAGAATTTTTACTGTATTTCCTTTCTTAACTTCGAACATAAAAAATTTTGTGATGCGAAACCTGGTCGAAAGAGTTATCTAGATGTCTAGATAGATTAATGAATATTTTTCATTGTATGACCTGCAATATTAATTAGAAATACAGGGAAAAATAGGTTAATATTATTTATTTAATAAAGTAGCTTTTGTGGTACTTGTGACAGATGCTGAAAGTTTAACTTGAAAAAAAAAAGCGATTAAAAATTAATTTTCTGGGGCAACGTTAAAATAAAATTAACAAACACGTTAATTTTCCTAATGAGTTAATTTACCTTTTCTGTCAAAAATGCGAAATAAAATAGAAAATGTTATATTTAACCTTCGAATTATTGTGGTATTTTTCTGCATGCCTAAATATTGCTACACGGAAAAGTTTTTTGAATAGATGGTGTAGTCAGAAAACATTTCAGAAATTCTGATTTGATCAATGATTCGTGTCTATAAGCGCCAAAAAATCGAAATCAAATTCCCATTTAACATTACTTACTTCATCTTAGTTACAATTTGTACTTGTGAAGTGGCTGTTTAATAAAACCGCGAAATACAATACAACCCCGGTTAAGCGAACTGAAGGGGGTGGGGAGCATAGTATCTTATACTCTAAGGTGGGGAGCCGTTTCGGATAACGATTTTTTCGGAGAAGCCATGAACATCTATTACTATTTTTTTTTTTTAAATCTAATTGCAATATGCAATTCTGAAATTTTTTCAGCTTAAAGCGAATTCCAAATTCTCTTCATAGGCTACATTTGTGTACTTAAGTTAAGCCTGCGTTGGGAGCAATGCGCCTGACAGGCACAAGTAAACAACATGATAATTGATATTTTTAACACTCATTAATTTGAATTTTAGCATTCTAAAATTAATCAGTGACCTTTTCCCCTCCGGCCTGTGGAAGGCCTTATGCTCTTTTGGGTAGGCTGGGCCGGGGCGGGTTGTAAATAAATCACTGACCTTCTTTGGGAGGATTGAAAGAAAAAACTGGGGGTATCGTGCAAAAAAGTCCTTTCTTCGCGATTATTTCCGTGCAGTACTACAGTACGTGTTTTTCTGGATTTTCTTGGAACACAGAGGCATTTCTAATAATCCGGATTTCGGTTAACCAGGGTTTAGCTGTAGTTAAATAAAAAAAGGGGGAGGGTAGCGCAGACACAAGAACAGGAGCGAAATTTCTTTTTAAAAAAAACTGATTAAAGTCCGAAAAAGGAAAGTATGCAAGTGTTAACATAAAAAAAAACCAAATATCTTCTCTAAAAAATTCAAATAATGCAAAAGTTATATTGGTATTTATAACATTGGTATTGGTATCTTAAAACATTCATACGAAGGGGAGGCCTTTGCAGTAAATGTAAATGTAAATGTAAAGTAACCAAATGTCCAAGATTATCCCATTTTTATTTATTTTACTTATCGCTAAACAGTTATCTTAGCTTTTCCTGCTTTTCTCTTGGAATTTTTCAAAAAAAAAAAGATTTTTCATTGTTTCTGAATTTATTTTACGTCCGTTTATTTCATCATTTTGATTTTGTAAATAAAAGTAAAATAAATTCAGAGAAATCCTGAATTTATATTTTATTTCATAATTTCCCCGTCAACGTCTCGAGTTAGACGTCTCTGCTCTATAGCGTCCCTTACTGAAGTTCAGAAAATCTGATTACTTTATTAATGAAAAGTAGAGTCCTATGCACTGAAAGGCTAGAAATTAATTGAGTGAACGCCTGAATTCATTTGATTTGATAAATTCCCTGACAGCGTCTCGAATTGCACGTCTCTTTTTCTACAGCCTCCCTCACCCAAGTCCAGAAACTATGGCCACTTAATTAAAACTGATATGAAAAGTCGAGTCCCAAACACTAAAAGACCAAAAAACCACTTTTTATATCAATCTATTCTCTACCTTGATTCTTCCCGATGATTAACCGAAATCTAATCCAACCGAAACGCCTCCACAAAGACCACCCAAATCTTACTACACACAACATTAAGACTATAATCACCTGTGAGAAAATATTTATCGCTAAGCCGGAAATTATTTACCTTTATTTTTTATCCCCTCACCCTTCCCTCCGGCAACTTTCACTTCACCCTCCAACCGATTTTGCAAAAGAAGAAGAGGAAGTTCACGTTTCCAAAATTTCACTTTCGGCATCCCCTCTACCATCGCCGGATGCCACATAAATTTCGAGCCTCCTCGATCTTTTCGGCCTTTAATCATAAAGGGCCGGCCACCTCTAACACTATCTGCCTTGCCCGTCTTGTAGGAACTGTCCCTCCTGACATGCTAATCACACCGCTGGGCATAAATCAGGAACCAATTTCTTCCCTCGCGCCTGCAGGGTTCCAGTTTCATAAACCCAATTTTTTGATGTCCAGCATCGTGTAAGCTGTCAGGAGGTGCGGGAAGTGACGCGGGCCAAAGCCAGGAGGTGAAATTAAACTGACGACCGTTTTTCGACGCTAATTTTTTGCTGCTCTTTTTCTTTAAGGATTGTTCCTTGTTGGGTTGTGTTACGATGATACTTGTTGGCTAAGGGGCTCGTCTTTCTTCTAGGTTCCGGTTCCTGGTTATGGAAATGCTGTCTTCGCCATATTTTGGAGGTCGTGTGATCGTTAGAGTTTTTTTTGGTCAAATGTCAATGAGAGATAAAAATGTATGAATGCTGGAGACAGAATGCATTGTATGTACGGGAAAAAATGGAAGTTTGTTCATTTGTAAGGTTAAAGTTACATTGTATATGAACTACGTTAGAAGGATTGTTTTGAACCTGTGTGTTGTCTCATTTCAAAGTCATATACTTTAAGTTGAATCTTAAGTAGGCTTTTTCTTTTCGGCTTTTTTCTACGGTAAGTAGGAGCAAAATTAGAGCTACTTATACGTTGTGGGATCAGTACTAAACGTGGGAGTAATTATAAACCAGTTTCTTTCCCAAAAAACACAAATAAATACACACCCTTTATTCCTACCTGATTCTCAGAGAATGTGAATCAACTCATCGACATTTAACAAACATTCATTTTTAGCCATCAATAATGAAAATTTCTGATTTTTTTCACATCCGGTATGAACCTGAGACTGACTGCGTGTTAACAGCAGATCGAAGGATAAAAAAATCAAAAATATTTGTTATTGTTTGCGAAAAATATAGGCTTTTCTTCCTCTTGCAAAATTACGGGAATTGAAAAAGGAGTTGTTGCTCGTTAAGCGACGTCAGGTATTTTTGAAAATTACCAATAGCGCCTCAGTTCCTCGACGTCAAGCTATCCAGTTATAGTATTTTATGAACCTAGCCTAGCGGGAATTTTCTGTGCACTTACTCAGATTGCGCCAATTTATATTTGTGTAGTTATAATTTTCAATTAATCTTCATTTCAATATAAGGTTCATTTTAAATTTTATCCGTGCTAATTTTTTTCTACAAAACTTGTGGAAATATATTTAAATGAGTGTGAGGAATGCAGGAAAAAGAAATTAAAAATTAAATTTTGAACTTATTTCTTAAAGTCAAATGAATGAATCGAAATCATTAATCAAATGCAATAAATAAATCGTTTTATAAAAAAATTATTAAATTATTCAAAATTAATAGAAAAAGGCAAAAATAGTAATGACGCAAATATATATATCACCCTGCAGTATAGGTTCAAGGGATTGAATCTCTCACCGTGAGGTGTCTTTTCTGTAAATAAATTTTCCTGTTATTTTCCTTAACAACTCTAATAACTAGAGAACATTTAGAAGTTTTCATTTTCTATACGGATTGCTCCTTGTTGTGTCACAATGATAATTCTTAATGGTTAAGTAGCTAATTTTTCTTGGAAATATGGAAAAGTTATTTTCTTTATATTTTGGTGCTTGTATGATAGCTAGAATTTTGTTCTAGTAAAGCGTCAGTAAGTGGAAAATATTATAAATTATCTTGTAAGTGCAAAAACATATGTCATGTAAAGGTATAATCTGAAGGCTGTTATTTTTTAAAGGTTAATAATTTTTTAAGATATGCATTAGAATAAATATTTTTCTAAAAAATTTCAGAAATCTCATTGATTTATTTGATTCACCAGCTGCTTAATTTTTGTCCCTTCAGATTTTCCGGTACTAATAAGCAAAGATAGTTATTATAACCCTCTTCAATTAAACTTCATTAATTATAATTAATTTATAAATGATCTTCGTTTTATTTATCAATAATTAATGCTAAATTTTCTTATTTTTTTATCTCTAGTTGAGAATTTCCTGCTTTAATAAGAAACTAACTAATTTTTCTTTAAAACAAAATTGTCTAATAATAAATTATTTATTTTTGATTTTAACATTTTATAAGCTGCATTAAAGGTATAAATAGTCATAATTGGTGACGTATTATGGTATTTATGCCAAAATGTATCTGCAATTGACTAATTAATTTACCTATAGCAACTCATCCCTCGATGATTCCACGGAAAACGTAGCTATAATGCAGGAATGTTCACTTGAGTTGTTTACTGAAGGGAAGGCAATATTAGAAATTGTAGGAAGTATCAGATCGTTAATTATTTATAAGATTTATATATGTGAGTGAGGCAATTTTGTTCATTTCATATTTAAATGTGTTTCCTTCTATTTCAAGTGATCGGCAAAGTTATGGGAAGTTGGAATTGCAAATACATTTTCTTGTTTCAAATAAATTAAATATTTTTTCTTTAATGATTTTCATTACTTCACATAATTTTCCATTCCAGAATAATCTTAATGTACCATGGAATATCTTTCAAAGTTAGCCAGCAGAATTTCTGCACACTCTGAGATGTACCTTTTCTTCTTAAAATACTTTTTTTTTATATAAAAGAAATAATGTAACTTATGCGTATTAGTTCCACTTAATTTTTCCTTAAAATAAAAAAAAGAATTTTCTGCTGATCCTGCTCAAAACAAACATAGAAATCATAATGTATGATATTGAGGTCTTCTCTGATTATAGCGATAAAACATGCATCTTTTTAATGAAAAAATAACTATGAACCATGACCACTTTAAAAATAAATTTTACATTGTTAATGACCATATTACATTTTTATAACTTAAATTGTTGTCTTATATCACCAGAATTTTCAGGCAGACTGCGCAGTGTTTTTTTTTTTTTTCAATTTCGAAATGCAGAAAACTCAGATAAAAAAATATCAAATTTAAAACAAACAGAAAAATGTAGTAAACACTTTAGGCATAGTTCGGATGCATGTTTTAAAAGTGAAAAAAAGACATTTTTAATCTGGTTATGAAAATAAAAATTGTTTCAGGAAAAAATAGGTTAGTAAAAGAACAAAAATAAAACAACACAAAGATCAAACTTCTTATCAATAGAAGTTCCAAAGTGAGTTTATTATTATTATTGCCATTTTGTAAAATTTATGATTTTTTTCCCTTTCATCACCCACAGGAAAAAAAATACTGGAATTATAGAAGAACGCTTAATGCACGCAGAAACTAGTTGACGTTTCGGAACTCTTAATATCAAACAATTCTAATTTAATCACACTACTGCCATCTATCCTTCAGAATGTGAACTGATCTCTCCTCTTTTCATGAACACATGTCGATCGAAGAAATCATTTCGCGATTCGGTGACAGTGACATTTATAGATATAATCCGGCTGCGAATTGAAAGTTTCGAACCTTATTTCAATATGAATGATGGATAAAACGGATATAGAGAAAGAAATGATTTTTCATATCGTTTAATTTTAGAAGTTTAGAAAAAAGCAAAAGGAACTCACAAACAGAGTTATTCGGTTAAAAATTTTGAAGAATAATTATTAATGGAGAAAAATAGCAGTTGTAGTATAGAGATATCTATAAAGGTGTTTGATATAGCTAGTATAATTAGTTTACTAACAGCAGTTAGCTTTTTTTTAGAAACAAATATTTCCACTTTTTTTTGTCTATATGTTACGTATATCAAAAAAGGTTTTGATGCAATGATAATTTTAAATATCATCTACATTGTTAAGTTTCAACAGAATCGTTTGAAGGCGTTCTAAAGCGTTTATTGAAGAATGAGCTCGAATTAAATTAATGATTTTCGCACTATATCACAATTAACCTTTCATTAGTTTACATTCAAGGAAACAAACTGCTAAAAACATAATTTCAACGTTATTTAAATTTTGGTAAGTTTTCGTTTGAGAAGGAGTAAAAGTTAGCTGAAAGGAAACAAATGCTAGAGATATTGCATGTTGCATACGAAGATATAACTTCAGATAAGCGTCGTTAAAATTTTAACGCTGCTTTCACGAAATGGGTGATATACTTGGATGATTATTATTAAGGTTGTCGTTGCCCAAATAAATCTATCGAAGAGCTCTTTCATTAAACCTGAATCTATTTATTAAAAATCAGAGACGTATTCAGGACGCTTTTAAGCGAAAGGATATAAAATAAAATTTTGCCACGTGTTAAAAACTGGAATTTTAATTATTTTTTGATAACCCATTTTTGATAGAATAAACGGAATACTCTAAATTTAATTTGTTATTATATTAAAAGCTGGAATTTCGATTACTTTTTTATTATCCCATGTTTAATTGAATAAACGAATACTGTGAGGTTAATTATATATTTTTATATTTAGTCAATTTTGCAAATTTTGATTTAAAAAATGGGGCTGATTAATGTCCTAGTTATACCTAGATAGTTTCTCTCTGTGGGTAGATAGATACGCCATTGAGGACCTATTTAAATGAAATTAATCCGAACAAATGAAATCATTTCACTTATGCAGTCAGTAACTATAATTACCTAACTTGGCAATTACAGTTTCTGATGAATGGTGAAAAGTAACAGATACAAATAGTGAAAAGTAGCAGACACTTTGAAAATGCATTCGTGATACTTTTGATACAATATCAACATAACAGTTTTGTTGCGTTATGGAAATTTCATAGGAGAAAACGTCTCTGATAAATGGATTACAGATATTTCAGTTTCCATCATATTCACTGCTATTTTTCCGTGAATTAAGGGATATTCCCTTTTTGATCTATAAAATTCATGAGGTAAATTGGATGATCGTGATTCAAAATAAGCTTCATAATCAACCTCAAAACGAAAAGCTTTGATACAGTCATTCGTCATACGATATGGTATTCTGATAACAGAGAACCTACATAGCATAGCGCAAAAATTGCGAAATGTTAAAATGTAAATGTTAATGCGCTCCTCCAGAAAACATGGTATGCTGACAACATAAGTTTCATGTAGCGCGACTTATCAGACTTGGACATTTTCTCTTGCGGCTAACTTTTCTGACATAGAGATTTGACAGTTTTTGAAAACATGACTTCCAATCCAAATGGCACAAATTGGAGTGTTGAATATACTAAATTATCGCTTGATAGCTGCTTGATCGTTGTTCAAAGTAAACCATTCCTTATAACGATCCTTACAATTAATGTAAAGCACCATTCTGACCATTCTCACCAAAGCACTGATGTTTGGGATCGTGCCAGAAATAAGCCATTCAAATCTCAATTCAATACATTCTCATGTTTTATAACAACACGGCCTCAAAAATAGGTCCTTTTTGTAGCGCTCTGAGTTGACCTTGCGTCGGTATGTCTACATGATGTTTTTTTGGCAGTGCTTTAATGAAAATGAACCGAAAAGATAAAAAAAGAAAAATGGGCAAAAGGAAGCTAATTAAAGATTCTGAATGACTTCCCACTCGTACGCATTTTTTGACAGGGACCAATTACCACTTCAACTGTCAACCGAAACAAAAACGAGGGACGGGGCCTTTCAAAAGAGAAATTTGGAACGGCTTTTACGTATTATTTGGCTACAATGGCGGGGGACTCGAGCCCTGTAATTGAACGCTGGAACTCGTTTGGACCATTTAAATGGTGTTCTTTTTCGGGTTATGCAGGGTTAAACGTGTGTGTTGTCTGTATATTTATTTGCCTACTTTGTCTACGATACGAGTTCCATGAACTCCAGAGTGTGTGAAAAGTTTCGAAGGTTAAAAAGTGTCTGACATTTAAGGGACTATGGGATATTTGCGAGCAGGGGGAAGTAGTTTAAACGAAAGTTAAAAGGGTATTTTTCTCCATATCCTTTGCTGTGTTTGATAAAATGTTTGCATAGATAGACTGAACATTTCACCATGGTTTAGAAAAGATGAGCTGGATTTTGAAAACAGTTGGGCATGTGTTACCAAATGCGGTTTTGTCGTTTTTTGCTTGAAGATATTCATACAAAATGAAAAACATTAATATTACAGTAAAACCCCGGTTAACCGAAACCCTGCTTATCCGAAATGCCTCTGAATTCGCAAATCCAAAACATGTACTGCGTGAGAATAGTCGCTAACCCGATAGAGAATGCGCTGGGCTTAGAGGTGAATGCTCGATCTAAAAATGTATTTTTAACTTGAATAAAGAACAAGAGTGTAGCCTACAAAGAGGGTTTTGAATATTTTACACTCAAAACATTTCAGATTACATACTATAATTAGATACAAAATAGTAATAGATGTCCATGGCTTAACCGAAAAAATCGTTATCCGAAACGTCTCTTTACTTCGGTTAACTGGTGTTATACTGTATTATTAATAATTTAAAACAGAGCCTTATGAAACCTTTTACCCAGAATTATTTTTTTTTACTGAAAAATATTCCGCGACACAACGTGTCCACACAAATTAGTAAATATGCTAATAATTTTAAAACTTTGGGAATGCTCTCTGCTCTATTGGCTCGCAACTTCCGCATGGTGCTCTTTCAGACTCCAATCACCCCATGTAGTTTTTTTATAGGTTTTCTTTGGATTTTCTATCTCATTTAACTTAAAGTATAAGTTTTTTTTTTTTTTTACACATGTAACTTTTAAAATTCTGAATAATGAACACTTTCTTAATCAATTTTTTGAAGCAAAATGGTTATAAAAGTTTTTTTGCAGCTCATGATGGGCGTAGTTTAATTTTTATCATGCATTAATTTATTATGTATTATTTTGTATATTTGTACTATTTTATTATCGTGTATTGTATATTATTATTGTTACGTTTATTAAATATTATTTGTTTTGTATAAATTATGTAGCAGTTTGTCACATTCCCAATTTCATGTATCCTGCCTTTCTTTTCCCTTTTAAATTATTATGTTAACGTACACATGGAGAAACTAACAATCAGAACAATAGATAATGAGGCATTATTACTGATTATCCAGAGGCAATTTAATTGTGAGAAATTATTTTCAAAGTTTCACTTCAAGATGGGTCTTTTTAACAAATTTCTGAGTACCAGTATCAGATTTTACAAACGAATGTCGGAAATTATGCCGAACAAAAACGAAAGATTAAACGTCTACCTTTACTGTAGAAAATTGAATTAATCAGATATAATATTGACACTGCTTTCTGTTTGTTAAGTGTTTGATCACAATTTAAATTTTATGGTGAAAGCACCTTTTAATGATGCGTGCTAATTGCTTATAAACTGAATCATGACTTCCCTACTATTTTCATTGCCATTAAAGTTCTGGCTCTATAAATGGGCTTAGACAAGTATTTCCCAACGTGAGGCCCACGCCTCCCCCCGGGGGGCAATTCGAAAATGGACTCTTCCACAATTTAAAAGCAACCGTCTACTGTGATTTAACTAACTATTGTTACGAGATTACTAGATTTAATATAAAACGAGCTTTGTCATGACTTTGTGAGAAGAAATCAAATATCCGAATTCAACAAAATGTGCAAGAAAACTATTGTACCGTTTCCATCTTCATATTTACCTGAATGTGGATTTAGTGCCATAATTGATTTGCTGCTAAAAATAAAATCGACTGGATATAACACAACACGGAGACTTGAGGCTGACTCTAACTAAATTGGAATCTAACATAAAATCTCTTTGCAGCACGCATCAAGCGCAAGGATTTTATTAAATTTAGACAAAAAATAATCGCTAATAATTAAAATAATTTAGAAAAATATTTCATTAAAATTACTTCGCACTTGAATTTCAGTCATTCATTTATATATTTTGAAATTTTACTTAATGTGTTTCTCAACAATTTCCTAGTGATTGCTCCTAAAACCTATTATTTAAGTTTTTTCAGTCAATAATTAAATTTTTCAATATTAAAAATTATGTATATTTTACATAGGGGGCATAAGAATTTTAGAAAGGGTTAGTTGGGGCATGGGGCAAAAAAGGTTGGGAAACATTGGCTTAGACGATTCATTGGTAGTTAAGTAAAATTATTTGTTACTAATGTTATTCTGTATAGAATATAGGTATTTTCATCTGGTAATGATTTTGTTGGTTTGACTAATGAATAGGAATTCTCGATAGATTTTTGAAAACCAGTTTCAATAGTGCTTAAAATACTGTCCCTGCAAATCAAGACAGTGCACGAAAACTTAAATTCATATCCATATTCTTAATGAAAGCAAAGATCGCGAAACAAACATATTTACCCATTGGTAAGGAGAAGTTTACGACCATCATTTTGAGTGTCGTGTTGACATTTTTGTTAATTAATGATTAAAAAAATTTTCTAATTAAGTTATAAATTGTTCTGTAATGTTTTTAGGCCTGAATAATAATTTAAAATGCGCAATTTTACTAATTTCCCTAATTAAAATCTTAAATGAAAGTTTTCGTATGAACTGATCAATATATGAAGTCTTTATTATCTTTTTAATTTGAATCACTTAGTCGAATTCAAATTATAAATCAGAATACCAAAACTGTTTAAGGTAACTTAAGCAGACAAATTTTATAATTCATTTAGAATTTAGGGGAAGTAGTAAAATAATTCAATTTAAATTATTATTTAGGCCTAAAATCATTATGGAACAATTTATAACTTACTTAGAATTTTTTTTTATCATTAATTAACAAAAACGTCAACACAACATGAGCCCGAGTTTTTTAGAAAAGATTTCAATTCAGTATGGATTGGTAAAGAGATTTAGTGCTTTGTTTTTGCCTTTATTATATATTAAAGTCATGTCAAGAAACATTTTATTGGTGTAACGAATTCGAATTGAACATTTTTACAAAATCGAATCTATAGGAGGACTATTTGTCATTCTGGTGTTGGCTAAGTGAATGGAAGAAGTGTTTGTTGAGGCAGTAACTAAACTGTGTTTGTCAGCTAGCAAAACGATAATTACCAATAACTGAACGAGAAAAAAAATTATATCTGGAAGAAATAAACTGAAATGAAATGAAAAATGGATACAAAAAGATAAAAATAGAACAAAAATGCCTCTATGTCAATCCATAAAAGTAAGAGCACCTTAGTTCTTAAACCATCTCTTTCTATCTTTAACTTAGGAAAGAATGAAAAAATAAAAAAGTTCTTACTTTTAAGACGAGGACAATTTATTTCTAAGCCCCACCAATATAACAAACTATAGGAGATATCCCGATATCCCACCTGCATCCTCTCCCCCAACAACAATAAAAAAACTGTCTCCACCAATCATGTGGTTAGATCTGTCATGGTGTGGTCCACAAAAATTTATAACTACAGTCATAGTTGTGTGTACCTGCCACCCTCCTCCTACGGAGAATCCTCTTTGAGAAGGTGGCGTTTGGGATTGCAGACGATTTTGGCGGAAGTTGCGAGGGAGGTTGGGGGGTCTTCCAGGGAGTCATTCCCGTCTCGTTGATCCCCGGGACTAATTAGAAAGGACGACTCCAGCGCGCCATGGTCCATGGGTTCTCATCAAGACTTTCTGTCACTCTAAAAACCGGTGGCTATCTGCTCCAATTAGAAGTTGATCCCACATGGGGATGCTGGAAGACACCTGGTGGTCACTCACGACTTTTTTCTCCACCCTCACCACTCCATCACGTGATGAGTACAGGATTGATTGATTTTTTTTTTTCTTTTTCTTATCTGGAGCTAGTTACTCGGTACTTATCACTATGGGCCCTTGAAGAAATGGATAGAAAAGTTCTCCAAAAAAATTATAAATTGGTCCGTTTCTCTGTAATGCTGAAAATCTGAAGTTTCTCCGTGCTTGAAGTTTCATAGTTGTGGTAGAAACTACAAGGCAGTTATTGTTGGAATTTCAATAAGAACTCTAAGGAAATGAAATAGTTTATTTTTTTTATAGATAAGGCAGATAAGTTTTTATGGTTGTCGACAATTCGGTAGAGGTATAATTTCTGCAACGAAAATCAAAGTCTGTAGAAGAAAATGGTTATTTATTTGTGGAAAGAAAATCAATTTAATATTCTGCACTTTTAGTCGAATCAGTATTCTCTTGCAATTGTGTAAGCTTATAATAATGAAAATTTTACTCTCTTTCATGCTGACAATGTTATATATGAATGTTTGAATTATATCAAATCTGTATGAGTTTCTTCTTAATGACCTGATGTATAAAGGAGTTGTCACTTTTTATAAAGATGGGTTGATATCGCTACATTGTACTCGTTGATATGGATGATAGTATGCATTCTGTTTTTGTATTTACTGTCACACGAAATTGCATGCTGTCTCCGAAATTGTTTGTAAAGAAGTTTCTGATCAGATAGTTAATATACAATTTGTGGCCGAACAGATGGAGAAATTGAATTGAAATTGGATGAATCCCTTCTTAATGTTTTTGAGTAATATCAGGATTACATTCTCTAAATTTTATGCTTTGATGTCCAGTTTTGAATTAATAAGTGAATCAACAAATAAATGAAAGAAGGGACAGACGCCATTACATTTAAAATTATCTTATTTCTTTTACATTAAAAAGTGATTATTTTGATACGATGGTTTGATGCGAAGAACCATTCACAAACATTCAAAATTTGATGAAACTGGAGAATATTCCTAATTTTTCCTTAAGGACGCTTGTGTAGAAAAGCATCAGATTTTCTAAACTTCGCGATTTGATGTTTAAAGGTGCCTGGTGTCCAGTTTTGGATAAGAGAGAGAGTAAAATGGGTAAAGTATTTAGAGCAAACATTATTGTATTTACTACAGGCAAACTATAGTGTTGTATCACCATAGAAAGCAGGTACACTAAAACTTCGATTAACCGTGACGTTCCGGATCAAGGCTGCGACGGATAACCGAATAAACGGATTACAGAAATCTCTCTATACGTATGTACAGTAACGCGATTTAGCTGCAGTCATGGGACCAAAATGAAAATAAAATCTTTAACAAGTGAATAATACACCCATATTGTATTTAATTTTACAAAACGATCCATATAAACTTCAATATAAGAGTAGTAATGTACAGAAATGACGTATTAGACTTTTTTTAACAATGACGGATAATAGAAACTGACGATTAATAGACGTTTTACTGTATTCTGCATAATGCTTGGCGTTTCCAGGCAAAAAACGAAATGCTGATATTTTTCTGGCGGTTTTCAGAATTCCTGTAATGCCAAAATTCAATCATTATCTACTATTTTATTTACAATTCCTAAGCCTTATACAGAATGCGTTCTTTTTCCTTTTGTTTTAATTTTTTTTATTTCACGCCGATCTACCATCTATTTCATTGAAATATTGACGGAAGAAAAGTTTTTAAAAAAATTCCATCCTATTTACATTCGTTCATATTTCTGGGAAAAAATCAAGAAAGGAAAAGGGACAGACAATATATACATGATTATAAATCCAAAGGGAAAATGTCCATGTTCTTCTAGTTGCATGAAATTAGAGGACTTGTATATTGAAGTGATTTTTGAGATTTTTTCAATAAGGCTGTGTGAAATAATTTAACAGTTTTAATTCGTACGATTACCTATATAAAAATATAATATTTATCGTTTAATTAAAGTGGAAGAACCAAACGTATGCAATAATCAAAAAATATAATTACCAGGTAGCTAATCTTAAAAAAAATGGAGTGTAATCCGATTTGAATAAGTTCACTATGCCTGAATTCCACAAATATTTGACAGATAGGTTTGTAAATATTAAAAATCAGGAAATAATGAAAATTCTTTTATATCCGCCATTTTTTGTGGGATATTGATGCCAAACCTGAAGAAAAGCGAGCGAATAGTTTGGCCGTGGCAACAAATATGCAGACAAAAGGAAACGTCGAAAGTTCCAGACTTCGCTTCCCTCGGTCAAAAATTATGATTCATAAATTGTAATTTTATTAATAATTAAATAATAATAATATTTTATACTAGAATTAAAGATTTGTTATATTCATATAGGGTAAACATGACAGTTATTGCCTCTTCAAGTTTTAATTTAAAAAATAAGTTTTTCCCTTCTTTGTTTTGCATAAATCCACTTAACAGTGAAAAGTGAGCTAAAGTTAGATTGAAGGAAAGTCAGTAACTGTGGTGTTAATTACTCACATGTAGAGTGTCAGTAACGCGTAGGGATCGTGGATTTACGCCACTATTTAGCACTGCTTATTCTCAATATATTTCAAAATACCTTCCAGTGATCATTTTTTTATGGAACCCTTTATTCAGCTTAAAGTAGAGGAATTCAGGAAAAGTTGCAATGAATCACAACTTGACTGAACTATTTTTTACAATTTTTCCATGAATTAATTGTATAAATATTGCTTTAACCCTTCGACTGCATATCCCGCGATTTCCACGGGTTGGAAGCAAGTCTATTTTCTGCTGCCTCATGCGATTTTTACAAGCTGATGTGTTTACTTAGTTCCTTTATAGCGTTGGATTATATTATACTAATAAAGCTTTGCACATAAATAACAACTCGTTTGGCTCAACCGTATTTGAACACGTTTGCAAACGTTGCATCTAAATAGTGATTTTTAAAAATTACGCAGTCAGTGGGTTGAGGGTGTCAATAACAGTCTTGTTTACCATACTTGTCGACTAAAGAACATATCAGCTAAACGTCTTGTCACCTGAATGGACATGTTGGTTAGCAGCTTTCACCTAACTGTCACGGACTCATTCTTCATAAGGCCTTAGTATTCACTGAAACGCCAAGAGGCAAAACACTTCTTACGGGGGGTATCGTAACGACAGTTTTCTTATCTTGCTGCTAACTTACATAAAGATTATCTTTAATATACGTTTTATTCAATATGAATAAAGATTATCCGAAGTTTATGAATACCTAAGAACGTTTACACTAAGATATACATCTCCGTCTATGCAACAAAACTCAATTAGTAGGAGCTTAAACTCTTTGGACATAATTAATCCTTGTGCAAGTCTTACTTTTCGGCAAGAAGAAAGACGGAGGCTGAATATCCCTGGTTGGTAGACCAACCCTTTTCGCGCGAACTCAAGCATGGTGCGTTCGCATCGGAATCTTAATCTCTGGAGGGAGTGGTGTCCTTTTGTCTGGGGCGCATCCAAGCGATTGTCTGCAGGCTTTGTTTTTCAACTCGGCCTGTCGATGAATTCGATCGGAAATCAACCGCGCTTCGTTTGGAAGTAATTGGCCTTGACTGCCAATCACCGTCTTTGCATCGAATTGGCAAGTTTGGGAAGGAATTCCGGGATTCTCCAGGTGTTTAGATTCGTTAGGCTATGAAACGTCCTTGGTGAAACCGGAATTCACAGATAGTGGGTATATGGAATCTAAAGGATCAAAGCAGGGCAACTATTTTCCCTCGTGACCCTCTTTCAGTCTGAAGAATTTTGCTGCGACGCGACGCCAGAGTTAGATAAATAAGAAAAGGAAACATTAGCTAGCGATGACTAAAAGGAAGTTCAATAAAACAGGAATATTTAGAACAATTTTCTGAAATTATTTAAATAAATAAAAAATAACCAAAGTTGGATAAATAAGAAAAGAAAGCATTAATTAGTAATGTCTAAACGGAAATTCAATAAAATAGATGCAGAAAATCTTCCTGGAATCTTTTTAATTAAGACAAAAAAAATCAACGAAAGTTGGATAAATAAGAAAAGGAAACATTAATTAGTGGTGGCTAAAAGGAAGTTCAATAAAATAGAATTATTTAGAAAAATTTTATGATTTTTTTTTAAATTAACACTCTTTTCTTAATTATTTCTGCATACAAATGTTGAAGAATTTAAAAAAAATGCCCTGTTCAACATTTCACGATCCTAATATTTTTCTACATACACTCACTTGGGTACCCTACAGTTTAAGAAGGTTTGGATTAGAAGGAGTTTCAGTGCAGTTATTGCATTCAATTAATGATATTTCTAGTTATTAATCTCCTGAATGCCGTTACTGTAAATGAATTCATATAATGACGAAATCTAGACATAAATAATTTCGAAATAAAATTTTTGCTATATTATAAAATTTTATTGAATTTATTCATTTTGGTTGGGCAAATTACCAACTTGACATAAGATAAGCTCTTTTGTAATTTCGATTCAAAGTAATAAATAAATTTTCCTCAATTACAAAGACGGTTTTACCCTATAAAATGCTTGCACATTCTTGCCTTTCCACTGGATACATACACCTTGTCAAAAAAGTAGACGGACACAAAATTACAAAATTAATTTCATGAAAAAAACATATTTATTCAACAAATCTTTTGTGAAAAAATTGTCAGCATATTTTTGCATACATAATTATATAAGAATAAAATAAAATGTATTGTAAAACACATGCATTTGTATTAATTATCATAAGATTATATTAACAAATACAAAATGTCGTTGGTAAAGTTGTCAAAAAAGTAGACGGACAATCACAAAAATGGTGTGAAATTTAAAGTTTTAGTAAGAGGTTTTCTTACCACCTGCTTGTATTAGTTCAAACACACGGTTTGGCATTGAATCATAAAGGTTTTGAATGTCTTTTTGGCAAAAAGTATTCCATACTGAATCAAGAGATTCGTGGAGCTCCTTGACATTTTCATATTGCCTCCCTTGTCCGTAAACACGTTCAACTAACATAGCCCAAACATTTTCGACAATATTGAGGTCTGGACTTTTGGCTGGCCAGGGAAAAACTTGAACATTATTGTCACCAAACCGTTTTTTAACTCCTTGAGCGGAATGAAAGGAAGCTCCGTCTTGTTGATGTATCCAGTTTTCTCCTCCCCAATCGGATCCATATGGGAGAAGTTCCGTTTCCAACTGTTTTATATAATCTTTGTGATTTTGTCTACCTTTGATAAAAACTAAACTTGATCTACCACCGAAACCAACAGCAAGCCATACTATCAAACTTCCTCCTCCTTGTTGACGAGTAGAGTAATATTGTTCTTTTTGTTTCAGGCAGTGCCAATAATATTGAAAGCCATCTGGACCATCTAAATTGAACCTTTTCTCATCAGAGAAAATAACGGATGTCCATTCAGTGGTCCAGGACATGTACTTTTTACCCCACGCCAGTCGATCAGCAATATGTTTTTAGTCCATTTAGGATGATGTTTCCGTTTCTTAAATTGAAACTGTTTACTTCTTTGCACATAATTAAACGCTATCTGTCTTGTTATATGGGTTAGTCCAGATTCACGCTGCGCAGTAGGGATGCTAGCCCCTCTTTTTTAAGCTGTCGGAGAAGATTTCTTTGCTCTTTTGGCGTTAGTTTTCGGGGCCTTCCAGTTTTTTCCCTTTTCCCATGAGCATCAGGATTCTTTAGAAATTCTGAAATTGCACTTTTACTAATTTTTAAAATACCTGTGATTTCTAGAATAGTTTTTCCATCGTTTATGTAGGCTATGGCTTGACCTTTTTGGAATTCTGTTAAAGAAATTCCTATAGGCATGGCAACCAACTTCAAATAACAATCAAAGTAAAATTTTAAGGTTTTTGAAAGAAATTAATTTTATATTTTAAATGAAGGTGATCTAACAGACTTATCCAAGTAAATACAAGATAAAAAGTTACAAAAAATTATCCAAAGAAACTAGAAGAAAAGCACCTCAAATGGTTTGTCCGTCTACTTTTTTGACAATGTAGGAGTATAGATATCTATTTAACTTTAAATATAAACTGTTGTTTATTAAAACTTTTACGTCACCGGGGATTTCTTTCGACGATATGACTAGTGTATAATTTGAAACAACAATATTCAGAACAAAGAGCTTTACATTTGCAAATTTTTAGTGTCCGTCTACTTTTTTGACAAAGTGTAGAATGATGGAAACTTGAATTAGAGTATCCTATATCAAGCTTGTTAAAGGCAAACATTATCCAAACAAAGAAGTAGTAACAACAAGTAGAAAGCAGGGATATTTCGAAATCTTGCTTGATCTATAATATGAAAAGAAATATGAGGGCTTATTGCCAAATAAAATTTCCATTATTCTTTAAACTGTAAAGGGCCTCAAGTATGCAACATTTACATTAAAGCTACACATTCTTCTTCTTTTAAAGTTCCGCACATATATTTTTTCTGGAATAAATTAATTATAACGATTAGATGTTCCGCGATCTTTCATAATCCTTCTTAGTGACTTTCAAAGCCTTTAACCCTCTGACTGTATGATTTTTTTGAATTACTATTTAAATACAACGCTTTAAAACATGTAGTAGAAGTGAGATGTCTTAGCGACTATGCTATCAGAACGCTATAAAACGTTTTCAAATACCGTTGAACGAAGCGAATTGTTATTTACGTGCAGGGCTTTATTAGTGTAATATGATTCAACGTTTTAAAAGAACTAAGTAAACCCATTATCTTGTGAAAATCGCAGGATGCAGCAGAAAACAGACGACCTTCCAACCCGTGAAAATCGCGGGATATGAAGTCAGAAGGTAAACTGTACTTCCTGGAAAATTTATTAAAAATATTAACACCCAGTATACATGTATAGAAAATCCTCCCGTTTTACTCACTGAACACGTATGTCGAACTCAACTTAACACTAGCTATCCAACATTCGGTGTATCATTTTTTAAGAGGAGGTGATGAACATTATGATAAGACTCGAACCCATAAAATAAAGACAAAGAACTTATTAGATTCTTTTGCTTATTATTCTAGAATTTATCATGTGACCTGAAGCAGGGTCGAAAAAAAAATTATGATTGCCATTCTGAGATAGAATGAGGAGTTAAACATACTGAAAACAAAACTGAGAGTTATTGGATATCCTCATTTGAAAATCAGGTTTCTGACACGCGACCACCGATTCCGAAGTTGTGTCTCTGCCTCCAGAACATTAAAGCTCTATTCTTAATTTGTTATGAATTAACATTCAATAAACGTACTTAAAAGTGAATGTAGGGGAAAGTGGGTTAAAACAGGGTAGCAAAGGTTTGAAGGTCCGTTGGAGCTAAACTATTCGACAGAGAGCTTGCCAAATTTTATTAAAATATTCATTGCTTATCGGAATACAATGTATCTTTCCAGAAAAGTCACAGTTTCATTACATTTTTCATCAATTGTTTTTTTTAATCAAAAAAGTCAAACTACCCGGTTTTACCCCATTAGTGAGGTAAAACCGGTTGCACATGATAACGTTATGGGAAATTAGGAAAATTCGATTTTCAGTGGAAAAGTTGCAATGATTTTTATTTCATTTGACAATTTAAGAATATTAGTTACAAAATTCACATGTAAAGCAGTTGTCTTCTTCCTCTACGCCATTGCAGCTTTCATGGTATCAATCAGCTAAGGCAGTTTTTATATTGGATTAATCTTTCTTTTTTTATTTAAATTAGAAAAATATAAACATTCAACGTATGATGTGTTTTTATCATCTTAATCGGAGGAATCATCAATACTGACTGTCACGGTCTTACGCCACTTGGAGTACCCGGTTTTACTCCGAGTGCAGAGGTTACAAAAGAAGAAACAGAACCGCGCAATTATTGGAGTAAATCCTTATTGTTTGATAGGGTGTAAATCCTTAGTAACCGCATAATAAGCTCGACTAAATAGAGTTTTTATAATTGTAATGATTTTTAAGTAATGATTGTTTAAAATCAAACGAACATTAGAGATTTGACGTCTTAAAACAAATAAATCTTCACAGAATCAGTGAATTGAACAGCTACAACACACCATTATGACTGTTCCTTTTCCTTGACTAATAGAGTGTAATTCAGTATCTGTCTACTAGACAGGAAAAATAATAGCGCCAGAATCAAGGGTACCCGGTTTTTCCCCATTCTTCCTATATACTCTACCATGCAGCGTATTTGAAAATATTACACGAGAACGCATTTGGTTGCAGAAATAGATTGCTTTCCTGTTGTTGACAATCGACGTTTCGACATTAACCTCTTAAATGATTTTTCAATGCGCCACTCGTGTTTACAATTATTGTAATTGCAAACCTATAAGGTAAAATTAAATCATCATTAATAGATGTTATAATTCGATGTAAAAAATTACTTAGAATCCATAAACACCTCAAAAGTTTCATGCTTACTTAGTTGAATCAAAATGACAACACATTTCCAAAACAGAATGTGTCGACTAATTAGAAGGTCTAGAATACCGAACGAACAAGGGTTAAAACAATAAAAGCAACATGATAAACTGTAACGCAATAATAAAAATTTTGCTAAAGACTTTTTAAAAGATATAGAACTTCTGAAACATATTTTGTGACATAACACATCCAAAACACTAAAATCATTTGCCCTGCTCAGCCAGTCAGAGTCACAGCATAACTGAAACATTTGATTGCAATTTTTCAGAGAAGAAACGTCTTTTGTTGCAATTATAATAAAAAAGAATACTTCTCATCGATGTGTATTCATCATTGGCAATATCACAAGTTCGCTATTAACAAATGGACCAATAAAAAATCTCCGAATTTATTAATGGTATAAAATAAAAAATAATAGAGACCAAAATATCCAAGGGAGAACCGACATCCTCCACCTCAAAGTCTACACCACTTTTAATATAATTCCGAAATTGCTCGGGAGAAGTTCTCCATCCTCATAACCGTTGAGGAGCCTAGACGAAAATCAGAAAAACCCCAACAAGCAGTTCTTTTGTCATAGCCGAACTGATTTATGCGTCTTCCGCCTCCCTACAACGTGTATGAGGAAAGGGAGAACCCTTCTCAACAACGACTCCATAATGCGGGTGCAGACTGCGTCCATCATAGTCCCCAGCGTCAAATGAACGATCTTTTCCATAAAAAGCTCGACTCAACAAGTCCCCGGGAAAAGGGCCCTATCGGGGCCCTCCTTAATCCCTTAATACCGGTGTTATGTCCCCTTGTCGGCCATTCCAACGAGCTGACACTTCTTCAGGATTACAGTGCTCATGTCACTCCAGAGTCCCATTGCTGTCGCCCGGTGATGGACGTTTGTTTGTCCGCCAAGACTGTTATCTTCAGATGCCCAGGTTATTACAGACGCCAGAGGGCGCCTTTTGGTGTAAGTCGAAGAAAGTTAAGGCTCCATTCTGAAGTAGAGAGAAATTAAGTGACTTCAAGTAAAAAAAGTGGTAAATGATAAATTATGAGATATGCTTTGGGAAAATTTTAGTCTTGCTGTTTGTAATCTTTAAGATAAAAACAATTATGGTTTTTAATACGGAACAACTGAATGGAAGAATAAAATTCAATTTCTTAAGATCATCTCTATTCAACAGTGAGGGGTTCTGAAAGTAAAAGGAATCTGCTGAAAAAAGAATATGTTGATGTTTTGGAAGAGCCAATGAGTAAAACATATAGATTAAGTGCTTAGAAAGTTATCGAGTACCATTTTATGACTTAGAATTTGCAAATTAAGTGATTGTGTTAGGTTTAAGTTAACATTTTTTATATTTTTAGCTGTGAAAATAAATTTTTGATTTTAAGATACAGTCGAATACTCGATGAACCAACTTAACTAACTTGGAAAAATTGATACATAGCAATCATAACTTCGTTTTCATTTAAATTGTAATTACGATTTTCTGGATTTAACTAGTGCAGCGAGTATCATATGGAAATATGAAGCATAAAACTGCTGATGACATTCATTAGGTAACTCTAAAATGTCACAAAGTAGGTGAAAATCTGATAACAGATATATATATATATATATATATATATATATATATATATATATATATA
>BGPR01000014.1:1245606-1325652 GCA_013235015.1 Araneus ventricosus
ATATATATATATATATATATATATATATATATATATATATATATATACATATCAGCATACAACTTTACCTTCAAATAACGGGTCAATGTAGTATACAAAAAAATTGTCGCCATCTTTATACATAAAAGAGAAAGTCACTCAATGACTCATCACCGAATCTCTCAAACCACTGGGATTAGAAACTTGAAATTTGGCAGGTGGTTGCTTCTTCTTCTTCTAAAAATTGCCTTAAATTTCAACTTTTTTCAGCAGTAACTTCGAAACATATAATTGCACAAAATCTATTTTAACAACTTCTTAAAGTTCAAAAGAATTAGTTTTTCTATGATACCAATTTCATTTCCATGCGACTGTTTAATTTTAACTGATTTTTGAAAATGTTTTCAAGCATAATTTCTAAAAATGCTAAAAAGTTCAACAAGCTTGTTCTTAAGTGCACGAATTTCTTCTTTGTTCTCTGTTCGTTTACGAATACTTTCTAATTCTTTTGCATTTAATTTATGTCTACATACTGATTAACTGGAATAATTTATGGTTTGCAAATTCTGATTCTCAAAATCCTCTTAGCCTGGACAATAAAATTGGATATTATAACTCAATCTACAACCTATAATAGAAAAGCCCTGAGATGTCTGTGATGCTGGGCGGAGCTTAAAGTAACCCCGTCCTTTTTGTCTGCGTCATTATTGAACGAGTAAATCTGATAATTGTATAAGAATATTACTTCAACTTTCAACAATGAAAGAGAAACACATAATTAAATATTTTTTTAAACAATGAATACGGTTCGAATTGCGTTGCAACAATGAAAAGTATTGTGGTAAATTATGCCAAAAAATATTTTTAAAAACTTATTAAAATTAGAGAAAAAACTCATCAGCTAGTAGAGTACAAGTCAATAGAAGGAGCCAAAAGCAAAATAGGGTTGAAGTTCTCTGCTTGAGAGAGTAATCTTGTAATAATATTATAATAAATAAATGTGAGGGAATTATCCATTTAATTTATGGAAAGGGAAAACCGAAACGATGTCCTAACATTTTAATTTAATGCCGCAAAATATAACTTACAGCAAATCTATCTATGCATATAATTCTCTAATATCGATCAGTTTTAACTGTGAATTTTTTGCGATATCAGCGATGAATCTTTAAATTTGAACAATGAATCCACTAGAGAACATTGTATATTCATTACTATTTGCATTTTTTTTTTTTGAAATAGAGTTCGAAAGAAAAGAATTCATATTAAAAACAGTGATGTTGGAAAAAATCGTTCCATTCATTTCTTCTTATCTAGTTTGAAACCAATTCCAATTCGTAACTAATAGAGACATTTTCAATAAAGTACAGTCTTTTAGGAGTAACGTTGTTGTTAGGAATAATGTTTTAACTTCTGTTTTACATTTTAAAAGAACAGTTTTATTTAAATATTGTTTGAGTTGTATTTTCCAACATGTACAAATAAAAAAAGAAGCCGAAAAACAATTCAAAATCCGTTATACTAAAAAACAATTCAAAACCCAAAATTTTTTAATATTGAATTCCAAGAAATATTTCTATTACCAACATTCGCTTTATAATAGTTCTTATGTCAGTGATATTCGAACTGTGGCTGAACTGTGTACTTTCCCTACTGAAATAAGGTAGGTAGTGGTGGTGGTGCTAAAATAAAGAAAAAAAATCTCAAACTAATAAATTGAAATAAGAATATCTATATTTTCTTAACACAAAAATAAAATAACATGTCCCCCTTATTGAAAAATAGATGCGTATAACTAATTCTGAAAGAGGTATTCTGATATTCTATATATATATAAAACGCTAACGCTAACGTAGTACGTGGCACATAAAAGAGGTTAATTTCTCTTTTGCCGATGGTGACGATCGATTTGTTTACAAAATAAAACAGGTAGACTCCTCCATTTTAGGCATAACTTTACTGGTATAGCCTGCTACTATATTCGTTCGGGTGTAAAACAACTTCTTCTCGAAAAAAATTAGCTTAAGGCGCTGAGTTCACAATATTTCTTAATAAAACTTTGGATGAAATTATTCAGAAGAGATTAGTTAAAAATGAAGCAGATGGACTTAGGCGAGCCAGAGAACGTTCAAATGGACGTCAAAATAGTTCAAATCAGCGTATGTTAAAGTCGTGTTAATTCACAAATTGAACTTTCTTTTATGAATATTGTATATTAGGTACTTTTCCGTTATACGCACACCGCTTGTTGCCTTTTTTTTGTCTTGGCGAATTTTATTAGAGCGCTGAATCACCATGCTGCCTCAACTTCTTTCCTGACGATAGTTAACGCGCTATATTTTTGGCGATCTGAAGCGTCAGGAGCTTGAAAGCGTCAGTTTGGCCAAAATGCGTTAAGTGCGTATAGTGAAGCGCGAATCCTCTGCGTGGGATAAGCTAGTAGTCATTTAAAATTCTAAATTCATTGGACGATAAATTCACCAAAATTCTTTGGGAAAGAATGTGTGATTAAAATATGGAAAGTTGGGAATTTGATTTCATCTTGTAAAATTTTGAGAATCATTGCTCCAGTTCTTTTTGTTAAGCCACAACCAGTGCTGTAGAGAGGAGGGTCTTAAAAAGGTTTGTTTCTCGTTATATTCATAGCCTTCGGCAACAGTCATGGGATCTTCAGATCCGAAATAAACTTCACCCTATCCAATCTTTTATTAATTTATGGCCTGTTGCTCCCACACGAGTAGCTGGTGTAAGATTGACCAGGTTGCGCATTGGACATACTCGATTCACTCACAAACGTCTTTTGTTTGGTGATAGAGACCGGAGTGGGTATTTACATGCCATGTTGAATTTACGGTTGTGCATATTTTAAATGAGTGTCCGGTTTTCCTTCATTATCTTGTTGGTCACTTTAATTCCTCATCTTTAAACAAAATTGATTTGGTGGAAATGAGTCCTCATAAAAATATTTTTAATTTTTTAAAGGCCATTAGTTTTTATTATTTTATTTATTAAGTGTTTTAGCAGGTGTTAGTTCCATTTATCATACCATGCGTTATTCCATATATCATTGCCTCTGATTTTAAATTTTCTGAGCAGTGTTTTATAATATTCCTTTTAAAAACGTTACATTTTAAATACTTGTATTTTACTTAAGAAGATTTTGATTTTTAACCATTTGTCTGGCTCAGCATAGCCAAGCTTGGCTCTTTTCGCCATTAAAACACATCAAACCAGCTGTAACGTAGAAGACGTGTCCTTGCACAAAGCGGATTTTGCACACATCATTATTTTGGAGATTTAAGCACACATAGAAGATTTGCTGGAACTGAAACATTTTTAGCGGGATAATTTGATGAACAATCAGAGAGAAATTTCTCTATTCTGTGTGAGGATTTCTTACAAGATAATTACCATTTTTCCCACAAAAAATTGCAATTATCCTATATCGACATCTTAATTGATTTATTGCTATAACTTATATCGCTCATTAACTCAGAAGACAATTTACATTGCACAAATAAAACAACACCTTTACATCTTCTTATGCATGAAATCCGTACTGTTCGTTTCAAAAACCTGAGACTAACGCTTTTGGACGATTTTACTGTGGAAAGGGGTGACAGGCAATTAGTAAGATGAGCGCTATTCCGGAGTTCTTTGTTAGGTCGTAACCTTTATCCGATTAGGCGTTTTTTTAGTTATTTTTTTCAGTTCGTATTTAGAGCAAATCAATAAATGAAAATAAAATGTTTCTATATACTGCTAAGTAAAATGTAAACATCTTCCCCTCAATTTTTTACTTCACCCCTATTCTGGCGAAATCAACTCCGCCCGGCGCATGCGCAAAAGAGCGCGGTGCTTCCGTATCTGAGAACGACCAGTAGTTTAATGAATGTACCCGAAATCCTCTGCGCGCAACGGGCACACAACAGTGGCGTAACGAGGAAGGTATTGATGTCCCAGGCGCTAATCTTCTGGTACACCTAAAGGCAAAATAAAATTGATTTTATTTCATGTTTTTAAGACCATTTATGACTAGAATTGAAAAAAAAATGCTATGCTACGGGTGCCACTTCTCCTAGCTACACCTCTGCCAATTACTTCATTAAGTTACCTGCAAGTATATTTTCCGAGCGATCTCACGAAAGCGATAACCTATTTTTAGAATGCTCTCTCAACTATGGACGTCGCCGATCTCTCAGCTTAAAAATTCCATTAATTTCTATAAAATTATTTAATTTCGCATGATTATCGGAATAAAGGAAATTTAATCCAACATTTCCCAACTTTTCCACTAACGAAAATACTTAAGTTAAGCACTTATAAAAAAATACGAGCAAAAAAAAGAAGAAAATCAATGAGCAATTTACATACCTTTCCATCTTACCAATTTCATAACTCTTGTACCTTAAACGTAGATGAATCTTGATTAATCTGGTTCTTCCATCGTAAATTATACATATCCTTTAAATGAAGTAATTTAAGGGATCGGCGAAAATCGAATAATTTGATTCATTTTTTCTTCTTTCATTACATTTAATATTTAAAGAAGAATGAGAAAGTAAAAGTAATTTCTCTTCTTTTGTAATACCAAAAAATAGCCCAAAAAGGGGCTATCTTTTATCATCTCTTGCCTGTGACGATGCTATTACACATTTTTCTTTCTTTCCTTTTTTTTATTGAAAGGTAGGCTTAAGTGATATAATTCGTCCAGAGATTTCATTTCTTGATAGGCACCGATTAGATGACTGAACCGAGTTCCCATTATACTCTTTTACCTTATGTTTTTATCAGCGAGCTGGGGTCGAGATGATCCAATAATCACGGCAGGGCGACATACTTCGAGAATTGTTAATATGAGTTTGGGGTCGGTTCCATATTGAGAAAGGGTTAATATTATGTCTTTCTTTTCTTGTTAAAATTTTGCATTAGGGTAAACAAGACAGCTATTGACATCCCGGGCTGCTATTGACACCCTAATCTTTACCCCCTCAGTTTTTTTATTTTCTCAACATCTCGACATCTTCTGTTTTGGAAAGGCCTCGTCATTTTAATTCAACTGAGAGTCTAAAGGACAGATGAAATTTTTATGAATTTCACCTAATTTTTGCACATATATAAATAATAACATATGTGAATGGCTTTGTTTTAGTTTATAGGTTTCAAATTGCGATAATTCGGTGCACGTACGTCTTACGGGCAAATAAGTTAAGGGGTTAATTTAAAAAAGTAAGCTTTTCCCTAGTTTTCGTCGCATATGTCCTTTTATACTGCAATTGTAAACTAAGAATGAAGGGCTGTCAATAGATGAGGTGTCAATTACTCATCCTTAGGATGTCAGTAACCGATTTTGGATAATTTGTTTTTTCAATATATTGCCAAATATTTTCTTAATATTTATGATTCAATAATCACTGCAGGGCAACATACTCCGAGAATCGTTAATATAAGTTTGGGGGTCGGTTCCATATCAAGAAGGGGTTAAGATTATTTCTTTCTTTTCTTGTTAGAGAATGTTAAAATTTTGCATTAGACATTATTGTCAACCTAACTTTAATTTTAAAAAATAAGCTTTTCCCTAATTTCCATTGCAAATGTCCTTTTATACTGCAAAAGTAAACTAATTAAGAATGAAGGGCTGTCAATAACTTTAGCGTCAATTACTCATCCGTATAGTATCAGTAATAGATTTTGAACTATTTTTTTTCTCAATATATCGAGGTTGGGATGATCCAATAATCACTGCAGGGCGATACACTCCAAGAATCGTTGATATAAGTTTGGGGGTCGGTTCCATATTGAAAAAGGATTAATATACTTTCTTTTTTCCCTTGTTAGTGATTGTTAAAATTTTGCATTAGGGCAAATAAGACAGGTACTGATATCCTAATCTTTAATTTGAAATAATAAGCTTTTCCCTAGTTTCTGTTGCAAGTGTCCTTTCATACTGCAAAAGTAGACTAATTAAGAATGAAGAGATGACAATAACTATAGTGTCAATTACTTATCCGTAGGGTGTCAGTAATAGATTTTGCTCAATTTATTTTCAGTATGTTGCAAACTACCTTACAGGGATAATTTGTTTTATGGAACTCTTTATTCGGCTTAAAATCGAGAATTGAAACATACATTAAAATTTAGAAAATTTTACGATGAATTACAACTTGATTTAACTTTTCTTAATATTTTTTACAAGATTTAATAGTATAAATATTGACTTAAGGGTATCAATAACTGTCTTGTTTACCCTGCTTTCTATTTTTTTCAATGGAAATTTAGAGAGTTTTATTTATTTTCTAAATATGGGAAATATAGAAAGAGAAAATTTTGCAGTCATCAAAATTTGGGTAAGCAGGGTCGGCGTGGGCAATAATAATAATAATAATAAATCGACTTTGAAATTCTTCTTTGAGATTATGTACGTCTGTCTGTGTGTATGCGAATATGATAGCTCGTAAACACAATCAGTTATAAGGAGAATATTTGGCACGAGATTTTTACAGCAAAATTGTAGATCTGAATCAAATTTTGATTCAAATTCTTCATAGGGGGTTTTGTAAGTTTGTCCACTAATTTTTCCGTGTCCCTGCAAACATAGGAACTCAAAAAGACAAAAAACTAGATGGGTATAATTCCGCATATGATTTTATCGACAGAAATGTAGATTTGCTTTACAGTTTAGGCCAACTTCGTCGGCAAGTTGACTGTCTGTCGCTTCTTTTCTCCTGTGTATGTGAACGCGACAACTCAACAATGCTAGAAATTAGATAAACGAAATTTAGTATGTGGTTTTTATACCAAAACTGTAGAACAGTATCCAATTTTAAAGTCAATTGGCCAACTTAAAGAGGTCTAAAATGCATACATGATTTTAGACGAAGCTGTATATTTTATTTGATATAAAACACGCAAAATTGTAGAAATATACGAGTTTTAGTTTACGGGTCTGCAATTAGGATAAGTCCACATACTAAATTTGATTTATCTAAGTCGTTGCGCTTAGAAGTTATGGAGTTCGAACGCATGCGAATATACAGACCGACAGACAGTCAACGCTTTCACTGATTCGGTCCAAAATTTGACACAAACCCACATTCCTGATGATAAAACTGTATACCAAATTTTATCCACCTAGCTATTTAAGTTTTTGAATTATCGTGTTCAAATGAAATCAGACAGACAGACTTCCCGTGGACGGATCTTGTCCAAATTTTGATAGAAGCCTGCAAATTATGTGTAAAGATGACATACCAAATCTCATCCCTGTAGCTTTAATAGTTTTTGAGAAACACAGAGAGATATAATTGCAAAATTGCGTTTTTCGGACTCAGGGATGTCTAAAACGTGGAGATTAATCAAAATCTCGAGTTCGAATTTTTTGACGATTACAGTACTTTGTCTTTGTATACTTCGTATACGAGAAAGTAACCTGAGGGAGTTGCTTCCCTGAAACTTTCTCGCATACGACCAGTAATATGGGGTGGGTAAATATCCAGCGGGTAGGTAAATATTTTTGGGGTATATAACCCTGGTATATACCCCGAGAATAAAATTATGAATGGTGATTTACAATGAAACATAAAATTTATGTATTCCCAAAAACTTGATATTTCGCAGAAAAAAGTGTATTTGGCCCGCATAAAATTGCGTATTTTCGAAATTTTTATGCACGCTGAGGGTACCACAACTAATAACATTTTATTTAACGTTTTTGAGTAAGAAATTTTACTATAGATAACACACAAGATTTCATCATACCTCAGGTTCCATCTCGTCCATCTAGAGAATGTCAAAACAAAGTTTCAATTCAAGGGGGTTGCCATAATTTCCGGAAATCGCGTTTGCCACTTGCTACTATTTCCTTCGTAGACTGCGCCAAGGCGAAAGGAAATTATACTGTAAACAACCGCTTGGCGGCAGTTTTCTGTTGCCAATACACGAATGGAAATGCAACAGAATATGCAATTTGAAAGCCTTTTTTTAACCGACTGACGCAAAAATTTAACACAAATCTACAATTAAGGTTAGAAGGCCACATACAAAATTTCATTTATCTAAGTAATTTTTTAAAAAAGTTATTGCATTCAAAAGTATGCGATTACACAGACCAACAGACAGTCAACCCTTCGACGAATTTGGTCCAAAAAGTGACACAAACCTACATTCCTGATAATCAAAATTTTTACCAAATTTCATCCACCTAGCTTATCAAGTTTGTGAGTTATCGCGCTCACATTAACACGGACATACAAACTTCCCGTGGACGGATTTTGTCTAACATTTGACAGAAACCTACAAATTATGTGTAAAGACCACATACCAAATTTTATCCCCGTAGCTCTAGTAGTTTTCGAGTTATCTTGTTCACGGACACACAGACAGCCACACAAACACACAGACAGACGCTATTCCAAAATTCTGTTTTCCGGACTCAGGGAGGTCTAAAACGTGGAGATTCGTCAAAATCTCGAGTTCGAATTTTTTGACGATTACAATACTTTCTTTTGTATACTTCGTATACGAGAAAGTAAAAAGGTTTTGTTTAAGAACAGTTTTGTCACCTAGACATCACAGATGAAAGTGTAGTCGTTAGATACTTATTGACTTAAATAATAACCTGACATTAGGAAGGTTTACATAGTGAGTGCATAATAGCCATCAATTATTATTGACTAATTGCCTAATTATTGCCTAATAGCCAAATGTGACAATGTTAGCCAAAATGTGAAAGATAATTTACTCTAAAATGGTCATTCTAACTCGAAAAGCACCAATCTGATTTTTGAAAGTTTTCTTAATTTATATATTATTTCTTTTTATGTAGTATGCATGCATTAACTACTATCATTATTGTATGGGAAAAAAATTATTCAGAAAATCATTAAAAATTTTATGTATCGTAATTAATTGAATTTCATGCATGCCCAGCTCGAATAAATCATTTAAATCACCATCGTCTAAAATTATAGGTTTTATAAAACATAGGCAGTATTACAATTAGGGATGGTGTTATTGCAAAAACAACCGGTTTTTTTACATAGCGGTTGAAACCGCTCAAAATAACAGGCTTTCGGCTTTTTTAAAAAAAGAAACAACGTTTGTAGACAAAAGTTTTTATTAATAATAATATAAAATAAGTATTAATACAATAAGTAATTAATGTAATAAACAATGATTATAAATTAGTGATTAATATATTATGTATAATAATAAATGTATAATTATTGCAATAAGTAAGTATTATAGACAAAATTTTTTATTAACATTGATTTCACAAGAAATTAATTCATTGGCCAATATTTATCATTTAATCTGCTCATAAAGACTCTTTCTGCAATGTTTTGATCCGTGAGTCCATACCTCTAGTCGGAAACAACATCATTCAACATAAATCCTAATCTTTCGGAAGCCACAGAACTTCCGACTAAAGATAAATATTTTTTGCCTATAAAAAACAGACGCCGTTTGCAGACAAAATTTTTTATTAGTATTGTTTTTGCAGGACATCGATCCACTGGACAATATTTATCTGTTCATAAAGAATCTTTCAGTAATCCGTCAACCAACAGACGCCTCGAGGAAGAGGTTGTCGGTGATTGACCTAAGGTGATGAAATTCAAAGCTTTGCAACTTGGTAAATTTTAGTCTACTCGAACCTAAAATCGAGCCTATCTTCCTACTTGGTTTTTTTACCGGGTTATTGGATTTAAAAAAATAACCGGTTAAAATCGGGACAAAAAAAACCGAAAAAACCAATTAACCGAAACAAAAAAAAAACGGTTTTCGGTTTAAACCGGTAGGTTTTTCCCATCTCTAATTACAATGCATTTATGTACTTATTACTCTTATATTAAAGTTTATATGGATCGTTTCGTAAATTAAAATACAATATGTATAAGTATTATTCACTGTGAAGGTATTTTATTTCCATTTTCTTCTCCCTATACAGCAGTGTAATCACACTGTACCATGTGTATTAAAATATTTCTGTCCGTCTATTCGATTATCCGTTACGGCCCTGGTCCCAACGGTGGCGGTTAATCGCAGTTTTACTGTACTGCATCATTCTTTTACTACTTCTAAGAGTTTGAGTTCGTCAATAATTTGTCATGGCTATTACGAAACTTCTAGATGTCAATCCATAATGGAGTCAATTCGTGTGACGTCTCAGGTTAGATGAAGAACTACACATGTTAATTTATCACGTAGTTTCTGGGACAGAAAATATGCATTATTTTTTGAATTTTAAGTAATATAATGCCAAAAAGAAATTTCATTGTCGAACTAATACATTTTTCAGTTTTCCACTGAATAGTAGTGAGTAATTTAAAGCAAAGATCACGAAAATTCAAAGGGACGTTTTTATGCCTATATCCTGTATTGCATTTTGTTCTCTTTGGCATGAAGGTTTTTCCAACATTCTAATAAATAACATAAGTTAAATTAACTATATTTAAAACCTAAATAAATATATTAAATGGTTTTAAACAAATCCAGTATTAAAAAGATTACATGTTTTTTCTTGTTCCACATTTACTTTGCGTACCTTCTGATAGATAATTTTGACACCGCTAGATTCGTTAGACACTTACCACAGCCGTAAAGTCAAAACATTTACATTTGATACATTGAGTGAACTGTCGGGCCATGTCAAAGTTAATCTCTTAAGCCGGCCATTCACTTGAAGTACAGCCATGCCATTTGTCCTAAGCTCGTAAAATCGAAAAATACAGGCACGCCATTCATTTGTATTTAAAAGGACGCTAACTCTGAGCGAAGGTAGGGGGAGCGACCTCCTTTCCTTCTCTACAGCTGCTTGTCAATGGGTCTTCGATTTTTCCCCAGTCAGCAGATTTTAATTTATGCTACCCTCAGAGCGAGGCTTCAATCTACGCAAGGCATTGTTCTTTTCACTAGCCTCTTTCAGGGTACCTCTGATTTTACGTTCCGATTTCAGTCCAGATCGAATTCTAACCACCACAAGCCATTTGGATGATTTCCATAGATTTTTGTGGCTTTTTCCTTCTCGCGTTCCAAAATATCCAGTTTATCTGTGAAGTGAATGGCCGACATTAAGACTACGGACGGAAAATTCGTCTTCATCCAATAGAGCCAGCTGTTGAGGAGAAAAGCGTTGCTAAAGGTTCCCGTTTATTTGTCGTTCTTTACTGTTTTCGTATATATATATTTTTCTGTGGTGCTCTCTCTTTTTAATTTCTGTTGTAATTGAATTTTAACAAATTCTTTTCTATTTGATTTACAAGACTGAATGCTTCGGCCAATCACCAACATGCTGTGTATTTTTATATTATAAATTTATTTTGCATATTTTTATTATTTTCTTGAGCCTTGTATTTTGATGTTTTCCACTTTGTATTTTGGTTCCTTTTTTATTTTTTATTTGTATATTTTGCCCATTATTTGGTGTTGTACATTGTTTACGTTTACTTTTTATATCGACGCTTTTTATTTATTTATTTATTTTTTTTGCTGGATTTCTTCTGTTTCTTTGCTTCAATTATGTTGCGTCATTTTCTTTGTTTAAATTCGTGTGAAATCTATTTTTATGTTTGTTATCTGTAACTACTATCATATGCTATGTGTGTTTTTTTATTTATTATTTTTTAAAATTTTTCTCAGGGCATCACATTTTTAATTCATTTATCTCATGTTCTTTTAATTGGCAAAGTTTAAATTTTTAAAAAAATTAAATTTTCCTTCAAATTTTAATGTAAATTTTGTCTCCATTTTCACTACATCTATATGTCTGCTGGAATGTTCTCTTCTCGGACAGTCAAGCTGCCCTCTAAAACAAAATGACGGGAGGCTGTCTTTTTCAAATAGCCGCTGATGTTAAAGGCGTAGGACCGCTTTACTCGCGTGACTCTTTCCGATTTTCAATTTTTTTTCTGTAACTTCTGTTATTAACCTTTATCTCTAAAATAAGACATTAGTTATGTTTTTAACATATGTAGTTACCGAGATATAGAGGATCGCGTCACCAATTTATGCGTATTTTTGCCCAACTTCGTGACTCAGTAGTCCTGAACTACAATTCCGATTTTCAATTTTTCATAACTTCTGACGTTACCCTTTATCTCTAAAATAAGACATTAGTTAAGTTTTTAACACATGCAATTACCGAGATATAGAGGATCTCCCATACAACGTTTTTTGTGGCGTTTTGGCGTGTGAATCAAATTCCTTCCTGAGGCCCCAATGGGAGGAACGTAGTCCTACGTTAAAAACCTTAAGGTTCAATCGGGTCTCCTGGGTATTGAATGAATTAATTAATGAACGATTACATTTCAAGGCAGCAACTGAGCCAAAAAGAGTCTAGCGTATGTGGATGCATTTCAAACCAGCAGCGCAGCTAAGTATAATTAAGCAAAATCTAAGCAACAGAGGTAGTTAGCTTATTTTAAAATCTTATAACAAGCTAATAGTTATTACTAGCATAAAGCGCAGTAGAACTCAGGTTATCCGGGCATTTATCAAACGATGTCTCTGTCAACCGAGTCGGTACCGGAAAATCGCATCGTTTTCATTTTTTAAAAATATAAAGTAATGGAATGTTTCAGAACAGGGTGCCAAAATTGACATTGTAGCCTATTTTCACGAAGCGGAAAATAAAGTCAGAAACTAAAAACTCTTAAATTCTTAAGCACTTCAATAGTGTTGTGAGCAGTTTCCATAGATTTTCATGAAGAAATCGCACTTAAATGTGTTGGTAAGTTTCGCGCATTGAAAAATATTCTTTTGAGAACAGCCTTAAAAAAACCATTGGGAAATAAATACAAAGAAAATAGCGAAAATCATTAACGTCCGCGAATCTTCTTATCAAAACTAATTAATGCTTAAAAAAAAATGCATGTGAGAAGTTTGAAAACTGATAAAAGTGTACACCAGTTTGTCAAAGAGGGTGGATCTTTAATGAAAGTGGTTTCAAACCAGAAACTTCTCGGTCCGAAAGTGGAGACGTTAAAAACAGGCCACAATGGCCCTTTCTTCTTTGTGTCTTTCTGTGCGATTCTTAAATAATTATAAGCAAAAAGGCTATAAATTGATTTCGACTTTGAATATTTCTATAAAATGTATCAATGAGTGTTTTTAAATTATTGAAAAATTGAACGGTTTTTAAGATAAAAAAATTTATTATTCTCTCCATTGCAGCGTATATCTGACATCCCGATAAAAGACTCACTAGTGGAAATTTTCAGTAGTTCTGCTCTGAGATAAATGCACATAAAAATTAACATATGGTAGTACTTGGGGACGTATTTTTGTACTTTCAAATAAGCAATTTGGGAAAACCGTTTTGAAAGAAAAGCAGTCACGATTTAAAATTTAGTCTTCATTAACCGAGTTTTCTATTATCCAAGATGATTACGGTCCCAAACAGCTCAGACAATTGAGGTTTTACTGTAATTCTTAATTTTATTTTCACTTAGTAACAAATTTTCTGCCGAACGAAATCTTTCCACTCAATACAGCTGTCTTCAAAGCAACAGTCGGAACAGACAGTGGCAAATCCAGTGTCTTTGATAAATCGCCCATCACTTGGTTAGCGGACGGGCCTTCCAACAACACAGCCATCCATCAAGATTGAAAAGGAAATATTTCATCTCTCTCTTTTAAAACGCCCCCCTCCCTCTAAAGGGGGAGAGTGTTTTATTGCGATGGAGATGGCAACAGGGTGGTTGGTTTGTTAGCGTCCCGCCGGAATCGCTTAACTAGTGCCAATTGCTGTTTCACAGACAAAGGTGTCTGGTGGATTTTGCTTTCGAATACTTTTACAGGTAAGAGCCGGTTTTTCAAATTTTGCTGAGTAAAATCAATTTCTTGACTTTTTGGTTCGGATACGTTGATGAATGTTGTTGGTATGGTTGGTTGGTGTTTGAAAGAAATTGTTAGGTATAGAGATAATTAATCTCAGTTTAAATGGATAGGAAGGGAATTTAGGCAAAATTAGTGTGTGTAACCACCATTTTAGGCGTCGACCTTCTTGTTAAATTCCCATCTTAAAGACTGAGATTTGTGTTATTATAACTTTGAAAATTGCAGTATCTTTTTTTTAAACCGTCTCTGTTTCGTTAAAAGTTTCAAAACTGTACCTGGAAAACATTTTAACGTAATTTTGTTTTAGTTAGCCATATGAAAAGTATCTCATAAGATTGTGTTTTTTAAAGCATTTCATTTGTTTTGTTGCTATCACCTTCTACTTACTGTTTAGTTAAATTCTTGTATTTATAGGCCGTAAGTGACATTTGTATTTGGAAGTGTAAGAGGAAGTTGAGAAGAGAACATTCCCAATTGTTTTTATAGATGCAACTGCAAGATGGTGTTCACTTCTTTATTTTATATCTATACCATACTTGAAAGGGGTCTTAAGACCTGTAGAGGCGAAGTTGAGGTATGTTGTTAGCATGCTAAAGGTTAAGAATTAGAAATAAAGTGAAATTTAGACAAATTAGAAAAATGCGATTAGTATTTAGTACAGACAAAGAGACCTCAACTGAAAAACAATGCAGGGCCGGATTAAGCTCTCTAGGGGGCCCTTAGGCAATGGAAATCTCGGGGCCCTCTAGCTCACCTCCCTAACTTCCCAAACCAGATTTTTTTTACTGATTTTAATTTAATCTCTGTCTAAGCAGTTCTAGACAGCAAATTTTGACAAGCTGAAACAGTAAAACATTTAATTGTGGTTCACTTTCAAGAGAGATGATTTCCGTATATCGTATATAAAAAATGCAAAATTATAATACTCTTTAATAATTTAAATACTCTTTAATTATAGGATCGGACATTTCTTAAATTATAAAGTAGCATATGTCTTAGAAACTTAATATAAAACTTGCAAAGGTTGGTTAATTAGTAATGTTGTTAGAATAATGCTCCGAAATTTAAACAATACTTAATTTTAATTTGAATAAGTTCGAGTGTATGGAATTTGTAAATTAAATGACAACACAGAATTAAATTACTTTGAAAGTACCTACAAAATACTCTTGGGCAGTTGTCTACTTCGCCTATATAATAATCCGGTCCTGAACAATTGCAATAGAATAAAACGTATTTATGTTATATCTTTATTGTATAAAATATATCAAAAATGTGGTTTTTAAAATTCAGAGAGAATTACAATTTTTTCCAATCGTTATTTCCAATTTATTGTATAAAATACATCAAAAGTATGGTTTTTAAAATTCAGAGGGAATTACAATTTTTTCCAATAAGCATGGCTTTAAATATTTTTAGAGATGTTTCTAGATACGCAGTTTTCGATTTTTTAAAAATAGTTGCCTTAAATGTGATCCAAAAAGTTGATTAGGTTCCCTAGGATACAGGATGTATTTCTCTGTAAGCAATTGAGATGTCTTTTGTTTCGAAATTTTATTGCTGTTCTCTCTTTTTCAAAATAAAATGCTCCTGCTGTAAACTTATTTCTTTTTGCACGAAGGCCTCTAAGGATGCATTAATTTTTATATAAGGGAATAAATTATTTGAGTTTTCTGTGTAGGATAAAGTTTGTTTGATTAAGAATTTTCCGACCTGTAATCTGAAACGAAAATTTAATATGGTAGTCGTAAATAAGTAGAATAAGTTTCTCGCACGGCTTGTTAAAAATGCGTTGCTGTTTTATTACTGCTGAGTAATTACAGTTCAATAGTAGTTAGGATTACTAAACAGTTTCGAGCTGCTAAACATTGATCCATTTGGTGGGTTTGGAATTTCATTACTTTTTAAAAAATTATTCTCAAAATTCAGCGTTATATTTTAAAGGTATTATTTGTGTGTCTGTGTCTTTTATTTCCTTTCAATACAAATTCATATTCTAGACATAAGATTTTCATGTATCTCTAGGGTCTGTTTTTTAAAAAAATTATGCTTGTTAATTTGTTGTTAATATGCACAATCTAACTAGAAAATTCGGTCTTACATAAGGTTAAAATTATGGACTCCAATTTTAATTGAATTTTAAGTATTTTTGAGTGATTTAAATTATTCTGAAACATATTTACAAGTTCTCTTTAAGCAATTTTCAACTACGTGTTTTGCTACGTGAGCATAGGTAGTCTTGGCTTCAGGTTTGGATTAGGTGGTTAGTATATTCGAAACCCAATTCCACATAAAATCCGCCGGTGATGTGAGCTTTATGCGTGTTAATTCTGTCATCAGGAGTGTAACATCCTATAGTTGCTGTGGTATGAAAGTTCGGGGAGTAGGGCGTTGTCTCTGGCATCTTTCTCATCATCTTACAACTGCTTGCTATTCTTCCCAGTGCGGCTCGTCAGCTCAGAAACAAGCAGTGCTGCAGAAGTTGTATAGACCTAAGTTTTAGGAAATTTTATGCTGATTATTTTGGTTTATAATGGTGATTTACTAAAAACTGAGAGTTTTTGAGTTATAAGCAAAAAACTGGGGATTTTTTTTATTGCTTGTTTTGGCTATAACTAAAATTCCTACAAAAGGTTTTGGTGGCAAACTTCAGATTTGTAATAAGGACTCCAAAAAAAATAAAGGAGCAAAAAATTACAATTCCTACAGAATTCGATTTAAAAAACAACTTAACTACTGGACTCCTGAGAGAAAGCGAAAAAAGGCCAAATGAGGGAGTCAAGCGCCAAACGAGGTTCTAATTTCAATGAGAGAAAGGGTTGCTTTTTTCTTCTGACTGAGAGCTCCAAGTTGCTCAATGCGCGAAATTTCGATCCTAGGAGGGGCAAAACTCTCTGCAGTTCTGGTTTGACTCCCTCTCTTAATTCTTGCTTTATTTTCAGTCTTCCTTTTACGTTTTATTATTATTTTTTGCCATTTTCGAGTATCATTGTACTCTTAAAGGAGAAAAGTAAGTCAAATAGAATAAAAACGAAAATACAAGCTTTTAAGATAATTTCAGGGGGCTGCAGGTCTGCAGTCCTAATGGACGAGCCGCCACTGCAAGGATCATCTCTAAATAGCTCTTTAGTGTTGATAAAATGGGAAAATAATCGAAGAAATCAAATCAAAGCGCAACGTCCATCGGAGGAATCAAATAGAAACTGGATATTAATCGAAAGAATCAAATCAAATCGGCTAGATCAGGGGTGGGGAACCTTTTGCACTGAAATGCCTCGTTAAATTTTGGCAGTTGTGCAAAAGGCACTGTAATTGCAGTGTAATTATTATTATATAATTTTTAAATAGACTTATTGAATTATTAAAGTACAAAAGATATAAGTATTTAAAACTGCACATCGGTAAATGGAAATAGCATGTAATTACCTGCTATTATTCAGTTGCAAACAATTATAATTGGTAACAACTGCTTTAATTATAAAACAAGTATATACATGCAGTTTCAAAGAAAATTGTAAATAACTGGTGAGGCCACAGGATCCCCATACCTGGGCTAGGTCTTCGATTTCTCCCATGGATTTTCTCCCATGGACATAACTTTTAATTTAGTGGAATTTTCATGTGCATTTATCTCAGAGCAAAACTATTGAAAATTTCCACTAGTGAGTCTGTTTCGGGATCTCAAATGTATGTTGCAGGAGAGGAAATAATAAAATTTCAGCTTAAAAACAGTTCAATTTTTCAATATTTCAAAAACACTCGTTGAAAAAATTTTATAGAGACATTCGAAATCGAAATGAATCTGTAGCTTTTTTTTGCTTATAATTATTTAAGAATCGGACAGAAAGACTAAAAGTCGTGGTGGCCTGTTAATGAAATTTCCGCTTTCGGACCGAGACGTTTCTGGTTTGAATCCACTTTCATTAATTATACACCCTGTTTGAGAACCTGGTGTAGATTAATTCTGCTTCAAAACTGCTCTAATAACTCTCCTAGTTCAATATTTTCTCGCCGTCATGATGTGGAAGTTTGAAGAAGAGTGTGCCGACTCAAACCTTTTCTGATCACATACGAGGCTCGTCCCAAATTAGTCTTCATATTTCTTCAGAAATGGAAAGTTAGTACAGAGTAATTCAAAATTCGGCTTGCAAACTGTTAGGGGTATGGGAGACAGGAAACACACAAGCAAGCAAAAATCCTTTGAGAAAGTGTGACCGGCAACGCCAACTGGATTAGCTAGATGGCGCTGGGATCTTGGATTTTAACGCTAATAATTTAAAGTTCTGACAGCGTACGGAGTACTTGCAACAGTTTACGAATGCTGAGATGCTCCTTGTGACGATTACAAAAGGACCCTGGCATAATTGTTGACGTAATGTTACCCGAACAGACGTGTACAGCATCACCAAACGTTTGCGAGTTTGCACTGGAACTCAGCATTGTTCCTGTATCTGTTCGCTTTGCAATGTGGTCCCAGCGAGACAGTAAGTCAACTTATTTTGAAATTGCTGAGCATGTTTATTTGAACAGATCGTTTGGATTTCAGTGGAATGGACATGGTGGACTTATCCCATGGCCATCACAACAATCCGAAATATCTATCCTGGATTTTTTCATTTGTATGACCTCAGAGCCATGATGTATGATGTAGCGTTGACTCTGCAACCTACCTCCTTGCAAGAATCTCCATTGTCAGCGAAAAGTCGGACGTTTTTGAAAGGGTTCGAGACTCCAATGTGAAACCACAGTGAAACGTGAACAGCTGTGGATTGTAAGAACTTCGAGCCGTTTGTTGTGCTGGGTGTATTCACTTGCTACCCAATTCTAAAGTGTCGTCAAATATAAAGTTTTCACCGTTATTGGTTTGTAATTTCTGTATTTTCTAGTATCCTCTAGCTCATCCAGACGACATTTATGGTCATGAATTTCTAAGTAATTCCAGTTTCTTTTTGCGCTTTCTACCCTCTTAACAGTTTCCCCGCTTCAGTTTGAATCACACTGTCTAACAGATAAGATTAAGATTATAGATTAAGCAGAGAGAAGTACTTAAAGTACGAAGATATAATAAAAAAAACAAGAAACGAAAGACCAGAACAAAAATGGAAAAAATAATGGAAAGCATATCATTGGAATATTGATATTAAGAGGGAAATGTATCCCACTGATATTGAAAAGGTGTTTTTTCCTAGGTAATGGCAATCGAATTAACGTTACAAGATCCTTTATTCGCTCTCTATTTTGTTTCTGTATATTTGTGATTTTTCATCTTTTGTTTTTACGCGTTTTCATCCGGTATATAGACTCTACTACAAGAAAATCTATCCTAAATACTCGTAATATTATTTTGAATACGGAAAAACAAGCATAGCTTGCAAATGATCATTTTATGACTTTTATCCTGATATTATTAAATGATTCTTTTATGTTCAAAAAGTTATCATACATACAAACCATCACTTTATCATCATTTCATTGCAGCCCTAAAAAACAGGAAACTCTTGTTAACAATTAGGAAAGTTTTTAGGTCATGTTTCCGTCTCGCAATTCCTCTGTATGAGAGAAAGTGTATAAAATATAATTTAATTATTCCCGAGTTTTATTCCGATATTTTTAAATGATTCTTTTATGTTCAAGAACTTATTATACATACAAACCAACACTCATCACTTCATTGCAGCCCTGAAAAACAGGAAACTCTTGTTAACGATTAGGGAAGTTTTTAAGTCATGTTTCCGTCTCGCAATTCCTCTGTATCAGAGAAAATGTAGAAAATATAATTTAACTCTTCCCCAATTAACAAATAGATAAATGTCAGTTCAATTTTCTTTGGCCGCTAGTTGAGTGTGTCTTCAACAACTAAAATCCATAAAATCTTTCAGCCTTGTACCTTTTCTAAGGACTATCTTTTTCAGGAAAAACTTTCGAACTTGTCACTGCGTAACACCCAAAACTGTCGAAAACTAGGAAAAGGAGGGGAGGGGGGGGAGCTTCCAGGGGGGTGGCCGAAGTTTCTGGAACGAACTCTATCTCGCCGTTCAAGGGTAAAGGAGGCGGTTCTCTGGTCAATGACGAACGGCCGCTCTGAGAAGTTGTAATTACAACTTGCGAAAACCCACACAAGGGTAGTGGATAACGGCGGGTTCCAGGGGTAGGGGTAGATTGGAACAGAGATTCTTCTTTTTAGTCTTGACACTCTGTGTTTCCTTCTAAGTTTGTTGATCAGGGAGTTTCTTTGGGTGGGGGTGTCGGGGGAGGGGGGACAGTGAGGTGCCGAGAAGAATGTCATGTCAACGTGGTTTATTTTTCTCGGTTTTATATATGGCTATGAGTTGGGATTTTTCTTTGGACGACTCGAGATAAATTTCTGTGTTTTCTTGTGAATAAGACAGTGAAGGAAAGGAACACTGGAGATTCGTTTCCAGTTTCGATGCGGAAGACTTTTGTGACGAAGTTTTCGGTAGAATTTTGTCGTAGATTTACATTTCCATTTGAGATACGATTTATGTACTTTTCTAACGTATTTCGCTTAAAAATGTTGATAAAATTTTAAGGAACTACTTAGTTTAATAGCATTCCTTAAGCAACTGGCTGCTCTTTCCGTATGAAAAGATGAACCGAAATAAGATTTATGAAACTCGTATACCGGATATATTTTAAATCCTACTTATTATATATGTTTGGCACCGTCCTTTTCAAAATTTATCCACATTTAGTTAACTTAACTTAACTAGCGTAGATAGTTATCAAAATTTATCCAAATTTTTACTTTTTCTTGTACGAAATATACAAAGAGAGAGAGTGTAAGCGTCAATAAATTCTACCTCGAGATTTTGTTGAATTTCCATGTTTTAGACCTACTTAACCCCCGTTCCCTCCCCCCCCCAAAAAAAAACAACAAACATTGGAATTGTGACTGACTGTGAATAGAACATCTCTAAAACAAACTAACAACCTAACAACAACTAGGCGGATGAAATTTAGAATCTTGTCTTTACACCAAATCTTCAGATTTTTATCAAATTTTTGACGTAATCCGTGTACCGAAAGTATCTCTCCGTCTGTCTGTCCATGTCTATGTGAACACAATAACTCAAAAACATAACAAACTAGATATATGAAATTTGGTGTGCAGTCTTGACATCAAATTTTGGACCCAGTCGGTGTAAAAAAATGTATACTCAAATTCGAAATGTATACTCAGTTCTATTCCCTATACTATGAGGTTTAACAGAAAACGCGCCGTATTGTGGAAAGCATTCCACTGGTGCTTTTAGCACAGTCTGTGTTTTTTACAAACGTATACTGGTTAAAAACATTACGGAACAAATTGTGACAATCGTGTCTCCATTTCTACCAAGTGATTTCCGGTTTTGCAATATCGGTTGGTTGCCATAATTCAAATTAATTATTAAAATCTTAAATACTTCGATTGTCCATTCTGGAAAACTCGACTGATGATTCTCGTAATTCAAGATCTATTATCCATGAACTGCAATTCATCAAATGCCAAATTTAATCCATTAGGGTTAAAAGTGTTGCAAGCAGACTTTCAAAACTCTCTAGTAGTAGCATTTAATAAATAATTAAACACGTAGTTACTTCATTGTTACAAAAGAAATATTCAATACCCTGTTGTTGATTTCGTTTCAAGATAGATTGCTATTTTAACCATCAAAACTCTTCAGACTGCAGTATCAGTTTAATCTGGTTATGAACCACTCCATAATTGCTTTTTTGTTAGGTGCGAAGCCCTTATAAACCTATTCCTAACTAAAATACTGTCCCTACCTCTCTAAATAATTATTAATTCAACTTGAAAATAAATGACCAGCGCCTTCATTTATCATTTTCACTGACTGTCCACCATCAATTTTTTGTGCCTCCTGTAAAAGATAGAGCCATCACATCCCGGTATCTTTCCCTCGTGGGAAATTCAACTTACTTCAGGGATCGACCCCTCCCCCTTTTTTCATTCTTTTATCTGATTTGCTACTGTTAACGCACCAACCACTCAATAATGAGCCCCAAATGGAAACGAGAGACAGATAACTAACCACAAGTCGTAATTGACCCCCCTCAGGATATACAGAGATGATTGGAAAGCCTTGAAGCGGAGCCGTTATGATGAATTACCCGTAGAGAGTGGTACGGGTGCCCTAAGAAAGCAATAACAGAAACATGCACATGGCCCTTTTTTTTCTAGTTTGGGAACATACACCTCAGATCATACTGGGTTCACGGTTTGAACTCGGCTGTAAAAGTGATGAAAATGCAGTTTCTGGATTTTCTGAAGAGATGTATGAAGCCTATATTGCTCATTTCCATTTTCTAGGTCTTTGAATTTTTTTCACTCGATGGATCACACTTGTTTAATGAAAAGGAGTGGGTATGTATCATTTATGCAACACAGGAAACTACTTAAAAGCTATTTGAATTGAGTTAGAAGCATGACTTGATTCAAAACTATTTGCTCCTGACATCTAAAGCAAGATTTTTTAAACATTTTCCACTTGCCAACCGGACTCACCATCTATGACGTAACATTTTTTTCGTGTCCTATCTGTAAAGGTAGATAGAAAAACAGAGTAGAAAAACGAAGCATTCATTAGGGATAGGAAAAATATTAACTGTATGCGTTTATTTATAAAATTTTAAGTCAACTTCTGCTATTCTCGATTCCTTTCTGAGATTGAAATGAACGAAAACAATTCTTCGTGACTTTGAGTGTGTTTGTAAGTAGAAAAAAAATGAACAATTTTTTTAAATGATAAACAGGACAAAAATTGTAGAATGCGTTTATTTATAGAATTTTATAGAAAAAATTAAAATCCATTCAATTTCAGTTACAAAAATATTTCGAGACTGCAATTTCTTACCCACATTTCGAATCTTCATTGACTGGGCTATGAACGAAAATAATTATTTGTGACCTCGAGTGTACATGGAAGTAGAAGAATTCACCAATCATTTGTGACAAGCATAAAAAAATAGCTGAATGCGCATATTTATTGAATTTTATCGAAAAGTTTCAATTCAACTTTTTCCATCGCGATCCCATTTCAGTTAGAAAAATATTTCGAGAACCCATCAATGAATAAATATGTTTTTAAGGCCCTAAGTGTACATCTAAGCAGAGAAGGAAAACAGAAGAATGAGCCATTCGTTAGTGATAAGCAGAGAAAATTAGTTAAATGCGTTTATTTATAAAATTTTAATGAAAAGTTTCAGTTCAAGGCAGATTTCTACATTGAATTTGCTCGCTAATGATGAAGAATCTGATAGAAGCTCTCATTTTCAGAGTTTTGTAAACTCTAAAATACAGAACCGAGAAACCACCGGGGATTGGAAAGGGCAATTTAAGAAGTTTTGATCTAATGAATGCATGCGACTAGGAAAAGAGAGAAACTTGCTTTTCCGATGGAGTTTATTTTATTTTTTAAATTAATTTCTTGCTTTCGAAGCGGCATGAATGATATTGGTGATAGACTTCATTATTCCGAACCCAGTTCAGATAATGGTACTAATATTCAAATATAAATGGGTAACTATTAAACTTGAGGAAGTTCTTTGAAATTATTTATTGAAGTAGGAAAAGGTTTAGTCAGTTAGTTGATTTAGAGCTTGCTTACTTATGCACGTGTTTCAAAATGGTTTCGTCCTTTTTATTAAAAAAAAGTGATATTTCGAAGTGATGATAGTTTAACCCTGCTTTTTGACATGATTCAAATTGGCATCATTACTCTTTGTGCCTTCTTTCAATTAGTTTCGTATAATTTAATAAATTATTAAAGAAGCATTCGTTAAATAAGTTGTTAAAGTACCATTTGTTTATTGCATTTTTTATTTGAAGAAAAAAAGCTGTTTTGTAAACAATTTTTTATTAAGCAGTTAAGGATTTAATTAATTAATTTAAATCAAATAATTAAGTTCAAAATGAAATCTTTAGCTGTTTTTCCTGTATTTCTTACATTTCCTTTACTTTGAGAAACAAAAAGTCTTGCACTTTAGTGATTAGTTTCAAAGTGAAATCTAAACCAAATTCGTTGATAAATGCAATTGTAGGATGTTTCCATTGCATCATCATATGAAATAAGACGTTTGAGTTTCTCTGTAATGTAAGAAATTCTCTTTCCAGCTTGATATATCTGATCTACATTATCAACAACGTTGAGAATTGTCATGTATATCTGGTCAATCTACACTGTCCACAAGCTCTCTCCTGTTTGGGATTTGGAAGAGCTCTACAAACGTTACCTTTTCAAATTCTGATCAATACAACTGACATTGCTATAAGATGTTTTCCGCTTAGGATTTGGAAAAGACTTATAAATGTTACCTTTTCGTATAGCGATCAATGTAATCTACACTGCCGCATGGGATTTTGGAAAGATCTATAAATGTTACCTTTTCCCATACAGTTTACATTGACATAAGCTCTGTTCGTCATGGGAGTTGGAAGGCTTATGCATGTTACCCTTTCCATTTCTGATCAATGCAACTTTCAGTGCTATGAAATATATTACGTCTAGAATATGGAAAATGCTTATAAATTTTACCCTTTTGCATTCTGATCAGCGTTACCTACATTACCATGAGCTTCCTTCCATAGGGGATTTTAAATTGTCTATAAATTTTAAATGTCCAATGAGTGTACATTGCTATGAGCTCCTTTCTGTTTCGGATTTGGAAAACATCTCTAAATACTACCATTATTTGGCCTATTTTTTATTATTTACGTAATTTTCATCTTAATTGCCACCAGCAGGAGAACAATGCAATTCCCATCATCACCATATTAATCACTTTCAAGAATCGTTGGTTTTCATGGTGGTTCATGGTTTTCCAAGATTTTAGCGCTTAATCGGATGATAAACTATTATTTCCAGTGAAATACAAACATTTCTTCTATGCTCTAGGAAAGAAGTGGTACTGTAAGAAATAAAAGATCGGAAATATGGCACTCAACTCTATCGTATGCATCCACATAAGAATGTGTGATCACAAACATGTTGTCAAAAAGAATTGTGCTTGCATGTTACCCAGCCAAATATTCTCGAATGGCATCAATACATTTTTTCTAAATGTTCCAAAAGTAAACTTTTCCATTGTTTTTAACTCATGTGCTTTCAATTTGTAATTTTAAGGCTTTTCGGCGATATTTTCGGAAGTTATAAATAAATGTATATAATTTTTTCATTAAACTTGAATGGCAACCGCAATATTTAAAAAATCTTTGAATTAAATGTGGTACTTCTTGGGTAATTTCATAGTACAGTGAACAAAATCAAGTACGTATTTAAGGAAATTAACTTTTTTAGATTGATTTAGTTGGTTCAAAATCTGATACATATATGCAATTTCGGTGTAAAACACCATATGTCGAATTTAGTACACGCTAACTCGATTGGTTTTTGAGTTAGCGTGTTCGCATATACATGGGCAGACAGACTGGTGCAAAGACATAATTTCAAACATTTTTTTCAGGCTCAGAGAGGTCTGAAGTGTCAAAATTCATCAAAATCTCTAGGTCTGATTTATTATTATTATTTTACTGTTAAAATACTTTATCTGCGTATGCTTCGTATACGAGAAAGAATAAGTTCTACATTCAGATATTGGTTAAAAAGAGGTTTTTGAGATATTTTCTCTTCTCTTAAAAACTGAAATATGTTTTAGAGCTGCTTTCTCACCTTAAGATTGAAGCAATTTTGCAATTCAAGGAAGTTTCTCTTTCCTTTCAAGTAATAAAGGAAATTTTACAGCATCATCTAGCAGTTATTTAAGCACAGACAGGTACCTTTTTTTAAACGGGTTTTTGACGAAATAGCTTCCTAAAAAAATCTAAGCTGAAATGGTTAGAAAAAACTGATATTCTGACCTCTGCATTTTCTGACCTTTTCATTTGTGTGAAAGTCTTCGTCGAACAGGAGCCGAAAAGAGGTGGAGGGAGGAGGGAGGAAGGGGACTTCCTAGGCTTTTGTTCAACGTAATGAATTGCTCTCCCTTTTGTGGAAGCCGATTCCTGTTTCCCGTTGTTAACATTGCGGCATCGATCATAATATCGAGACTCGGCCCCTAGGAACAATTCTGCAAAAATCTCTTTTAGGATGGAAACAAAAACGACAAAAGGAACGAATCTATGAAATTAGAGAATGGGGGTTGAAGCAATGAATCAATTGGAGTCTTGATTGCCATGCCTACCGTAATTTTTAGTTTTAATAGACTCGTAATGGGATGGTGAAGCGACCTTTAGAGTTATTGTGGAACCTCAAACCTTACAGAATGATTAATCTGAGAAATATAAGAGACTTTTCATTGTTTGCGATGAACGGACGTGGGCCAATGTTCAAATCGTTTTCATTAAGGTAATGCTAATAGAAGTATTCAACCTCGCTTAGAGTTTTTCAAATTTCTTTTCATTTCTACATGAAATTGCGTGTTTTACCATTATTTCCTTGTGAAAATAGTAAAACTAAAAATGCATAATCTTTGATAAATGCAGCTAGTGTATTAACAAATCAAATGACTGGGATATTCAGATTCATAACAAACTTCATACAATTAAACTTAACAATGACACATGGCAACACTCCTTAGCAGAATAATTGGCTCAGTTTAAACATAAAAGAGACTTATAGACAACACTACCTAGCTTAATATTTTACACAGTTTAAACAAAGACTTATGCCCAATACTGCTTGGCAGAATAATTGACGCAGTTCAAATATAACAGACTCTCTCATCTCAGCAACTCCCGGGTTTTTATACCTTTCCTGACAGGATGTGACGTCACATAGAATCATCTAGTAAATTTTGTCTAAGACTTTTATTTTGTCGCCAAAGTCGCCAAATTTGTCGTCAAGTCGCCAAGTTCGAGGGTCGTTGACCTCCATCACCCAATAGGTAGTAAGAACCCCTGTAAATGTCTCTTTCCAACTATAAGAATAACATTGTGGGAAAGCGACATAACATGTTAATAACAATATCCTTGCTTACATTATAAGACCGATGTTGTTTTCTTTGAAAATTAGAAATTATAAAAAATACTTTAAATTTAGATGAGTTGTGTTTGCCATTGATGAACTTTCTTGCGACAGATTGCACTGGTCTACAAAAGAAATACTTTTTTCATGTAACAGAGAAGCTGAATAACCAAAGGGTGGTTTGTTTTTTTTATTTCCATTGTGGAGTAATACAGTTTCTAAGCTATATTTAGATGAATCAATTAAAAGGCACCATCCTGAAGGTTCATGCTCGATATGTAGCTCCTCCACTAATCCACTATGTCAGAACAAACACATAAAGAAACTTCCATTCTGTAAAACGCTGAGTATAGTACATTTCTTTTCCGGAAATATGCAATGCTTGTTCCTCCTGCCAACAGATTTCACTCTTACACTCTGGAGCCGAGAAGTTCCGGGAGAAGTTTCATCCACTGAACAAGAGTCACACTGCAAGTTACGCAACACACATGAGAAGTCCAACTATTAATTTGATCGCTAACTTTTTGTAACCAAAATACAAAAAAAATAAGCTTTTCCCACTTCTTGTGTTAAATTTTTACCTTATGATTTTAATATAAATCTTCCACAAACATAACAAAGCTTATCGGGCTCAGTTTTGCAAGATCTGCGCTGAAAATTTGCCGTTTTCAACATAAATAGTAACTTTAAATACACAACCTCACTAATCAAATAACGTCTGTTTGCTGGATTACAGAAAAAGCCAGAGTTGCCAAACAGTGTTGCCAACAAGCAGAGTTCCCGGTAGGAAGGGTTGCCAGGAGGTAGGGTTATCATATGTGACAATGTGAAAATCATAAAAAAAAAAAAAATTAGTAACTGGTATTGTATTCTGATACTCTAACTCAAAAATGGTACGTGGTGGGACTTTTAGGTAGATTCCTTATAGGAAAGAAAATCTACCTATTGCAATGGTTCTCATGACACGACTTTCGGAAAATTTCTGCAGATCTTCACCGATCATAACCCCTAGAACCCAAAACCACCCTTCGTTAAAAGTTTATATATATATATATATATATATATATATATATATATATATATATATATATATATATATATATATACGCTTTTTCCCATGTTATCTTGTGAACACGATAACTGGAGTAATTTTGATGTAAATTTAACCAGTATAGGATATGTTGTAAGGATAGTGAAAATCTCGGTCGAGTTTGTAGATGGCCATCCAGCTCAAAGGGGGTGGAAATGGTGGGGGGTGGAAATTTCCATTTTCTCATAATTCCTTTACAATTGAAAATAGAAAGAAAATTCAAATTAGGCGAATTATTGCCTTATCATAACGAACAATTTTTCAATTTAAACTTTTTTGACAACTGCAATTGCTTAGAAGTTATGAGCTGAAAAGTGATTTTCCCACCTTTCCCTTCTCTCCCCCTAACTTAAAGTACGTTTTAACCTATGCATGTTACCCCTTGTTGGAAAGCTCTCGTCATTTGCAATCTCTTCCACCCGCTTTCATTCTTGTAGCTCTAATCCTTATGAGAATAGAGGGCGAAATGTTCCTTTCCTTATTATTAGTAGAGACGAATATACATAACGCTTTTTCCCATGTTATCTTGTGAACACGATAACTAGAGTAATTTTGATTAGTTTTTAACCGGCGAGGGATATGTCTTAAGGTCGATGAAAATATCGGCCGAGTTTGTAGATGGGCTAACCAGCTAAAAGGGGGTGGAAATAGTGGAGGACTGAATATTTCATTTTCCCATAATTCCTTTACGATTGAAGATAGAATGAAAACTCAAAATGGGCGAATTATTGCCTCTTCATAATAAACAACTTTTGTATTCAAACTTTTTTGATAGCTACAAATTTTTAAAAGTTATGAGCTAAAATGCCATTTTCAATCCCCTCCCCCATTTTATCACTTCCCCATAGCTCCGTTATGACTAAAGATAGAAAAAAATTCAATTAGGCAAATTATCACCTTATCATAACGAACAACTTTTATATTAAAAGTTTTTGTGAGGTAAAATTGATTAGAAGTTATGAGCTGAAAAGCGATACTCAATCAATTTATCCTTCCCGTTACTCTTTACGATTGAAGATGAAAGAAACTCAATTAGGCAAATTATCACATAATAATAACAGACAACTTTTATATGAAAAGTTTTTTTGTACTAATTGCTTAGAAGTTATGAGCTTAAAAGCGTTTTTCAACCCCCCCCATTTAATGTCTTTAGCTAAGTTACGATTGCAGATAGAAAGAAAATTTCAATTAGGGGAATTATCACCTTATCATAACAAACTACTTTGATATTGAAGGTTTTTTGACAGCAAGAATTACTTAGAAGTTATGAGCTGAAAAGTGATTTTTACCCCCTACTTAGAATACGCTTTAACCTATGCATGCGACACCTTGTTGAAAAGCTTTCATCAGTTCACTTTTATATAGGTAAACTAAAAGATATCACTTCCACTTTTTATAAGGTAAACAAGATGATATATCCGGGTTTGCTCCGGATTGAAATGCTTTCATGTCTTAAATTTTTTTAATGAAAAAACTACTATCGTATAAAAATTATAATACACAAATTCCTTTTCTGATCTGAAACGTTTTTAATTAAAATGAGAATATCAATTTAAAAAAAAACGATTTTTAAAAACAGCCGTTTTCTCCATAAATTATTATTTGTTATATAGGTACTTCAAATCTTGTTAAGAATTACTAAAGTAAAAGAAAGGGTTCAATGAATATTTTGAAACAATTAAATTAACGAGTTAATTATTCATTAATTTAAAGAATGAAAATCAATCAATCATTAGTTTGTCCTGATATAAATTGTTAATTGTCTACTTTTAAAATTTCCTTTTAGCATTCGTCAAGAATTCTGTGAATGTATTCTGGCATTTATATATATTCGTATTATTCTTGTTCTTCAACAATAAAGAATATTGCTACGAATTCTGTATAAAATTACTTTTGAAAAAATATTAAAATGAGAGAAACAAATTGTATGGAAATGAAATTTTCGTCACTGAAATGCTAATTTTTTGAAATTTAATAAGGTGTAAAAATAGTTTCGTGAGATAATGTTTTCAAAAGATATCGCGGAAAAACACCTTGCTTAATTTTTAATTAATTGAAATTTTAAGTAACGTTTGGGCTTCGAAAAGTTGAAGATGAACTTTCTCTTGTCTCAAATAAAAAGTGTGCAAAGTCTAGTTGAAATCAGTCCACTGGTTTAGGACGCGATGTGGAGCATACATACATAGACACAATAACTTTTATTTAAATCAAGATAATTATTAGATAATTACAAGAATAAGATTGCTGGCATATACTATGAGCCATAAAAAAGGTTTTAGTGAAGATATCGTCACAATTAATTAAATATTTAATTTTATTTAAGTAAATAGTTAAATTTAATTAATCAAACAGTTAATTTTAATAGTTAATTTGATAATTAGTTAATTTGACAGATTACTTTAATTTGATAATTAACTAAACATGGCTGCACCAAGATTTGTTTAATAAATTTAATATAAAATAGCCAAAAAAGACAGATATATAAGAGTTCCCTTTATCCTTTTTTATATTGAAAAATATCTCATTAACTTTAAAATTGTTTTGGGATTTTCTGTCGGAGTATTTGCTTTTAACTGTCGATGAAGATTTACATTTGCTGTTCAAAATGGCTGCATTGATATCCTATGCTTTAAACACACGTATTAAATTTGCAACTCACAATGTTTAATAATTTTTATTCTGTTATGTGTTAAGAATTTAGTGACTATTATCTCTGTAACCAGGGGGTTCTCTAAATGAGCCCATTCTAGTAATGTTTAAATATTTCATGTCATGAGATTTTTGCATAAAACAAAGTAATGTTCGCACAATTATACGGTAATCTAGATTAAATAACTAATGTTTAAATCCATATTCTTTATTCATTCATGTCAGGTGTCAATTTTTTGTTACTGTTTCAGATCTGCTGTCTTAATGTTATCTAGGGAATATTTGCTCTGCTGGGATGTTTATTTCTTTATGATTCCTATGATTATGTGATGGGATATAAAAAAATATACTGACCAATAAATCTAGTATAACCTTTTGGATTGAAAAATGGAATAATAAAACCTTGATATAGTAAAAAATTAAATGTCATGAAAACAGAATCACAGCGTAAATATTGCAATGCGTAGAAACAACAAAGTCATTGGCTATGTCTGTATTGATCAATATGTAATATTACTTGCAGATATTTAAGGGGACACACGACTCTTAAACCTCGAAAAAATGGTGGAAAAGTGTCAAATTCGATACATTATATCTCTGAAACAATGCAATTCACAAACTCACATTTTTTCGAAAATATCTGTTCTTTCTCTTATAGTACAATATTTCCAAACCTTCATATTGGCATGTATTTTTTTGAGAGAGTAATAAATATGGGTATAATTTTTGGAGAGAAAATGAGATAGTCACCTTGTGCGCATTATTACGGATAAAATATTTATCTAAATACAATATTTTGGGTATCTAAGTAATACAAACAGTCTGTTTTAGAAACTGAAGCAAAATTTATTAACATTTAAATTTAATTTCTATTTTATATACCAATTTAAAATAAAAATGTTAAAAATAGTTAACATTTCAACTTTTCTAACCCCCCCAAAAAAATTAGTTGGAGAAATATGTACAAAAATGTGGTTCAATTTGTAGAACATAAAAAAATACATATTTGGTAAATTTTTTATGTAAATATATTCAATAGTTCTTGAGATATCGTGCGCGCAATATCAAAAAAGCACATTTTAAGATATACCGCTTTAAAGATATGGCCATATTCAATGTTTACGTTGAAAAGTTGATACATTTTCCTTCGTAACTTTCATAATTATGGGAATTTTTTAACATGGATTGTTTTAAATTGTTCAGAAAAGACAGGGCAATAATATATACATATATATATTTTCATAAAATCGAAAATGTTTGAGGTTTAACAGTCATATGTCCCCTTAAATAACTATCGGAATTAATAATAATTTGGCCGTTGTTACCAAACCACTGAAGACCAGTGTTATCGAGTTGAAAACTAAAAAAAACTACCAGTTATAATGGAGAACAAGCCCTTACCTTTCATGCAGGAGAAATCCTACTTTTTTTCGATTCTGTTCTGAAAATGTATTTGAAAAAGAACACATAATAAATTAATCAGAAATAAAATCATAGCGCAAAAATTATTTAATTAAAACTAAACCTTTGTGATGAGTTTCTTTTAAGTAGCGTTGTAATGTTTGATGACATACAGAGCAAGGCAACAAAATAGTCATACTATTTCCGCCTAATAATTGCAGTTGCATTTTATCAAGTTCATGTATGTTAATATTTTTTTAAATATTGTAAATAAAGATTGAACTTACTTAAAGCGGGATTATACAAAGGATTTTTACGTTTATTATGATATTATTTTGGTTTCCTGGAATTTTATAGATCTACACTGAAAATTGTACAATTTTTACAACCTATATAATTTGACTGTTATTATTTACTGTCTCAAGTGTCACAATTTGTTTTCCAATAGGCGGAAAAAAATAAGGCATAGAACTACTGTTATTACTGACTTTTAAATATTTTTCACTCAATAGGCGGAAAAAAATAAGGCATAGAATTACTGTTATCACTGACTTTTAAGTATTTTTCACTCAATAGGTGGAAAAAAATACGGCATAGAACTACTGTTATTACTGACTTTTAAGTATTTTTCACTCGAAGTCCTTTTTCTCGAAATATATATATATATATAAAGCAATTCCACCTTCATCCAGAAAACTGCATTGTAAAAATATAAAAGAATTAAAGAATTTGTTTTCAGTATTCAACTTCTAATTCAAAATTAAAACATACTTTTCTCTCTTACTTTTCTGCTTTTTTTGATTAACTCATTACTTTAAATATTTACGACGGGGCAAACAACACAACTGAGCGTTACAAAATCCTGAAATTTTCCTAAGTTTTCGTAGATTTATGGAGAATTTATCAGGTAAAAATAAATTGAATAAATTATACTAAACGGAATATAACAATTTGAAACGCTTAAAAAGGTAAATATAGTTTGAGTAAAATTTAATTTTAATGTCGTATCATACATTTCTGTTGGGAAAAGTAACTTATTTTTTGTATTGTTACTTTTTCTAATAGTATTACACACAATATGATCGTGCGCTTTACAACTACCTAGTTACAACGATGATCAAAGTCTTTATTGGGGGGGGGGGGGGCGCCGTTCGAGCTCTTGTGTGTTTTGGGATTGAACAAGCTGATATATGTTATTGACCACAAATCCCAATGTTTTTTTTTTCATTGATTTAACTTACATTGTGAGTTAATCCACACACATTTAATTTCGAAAAAGAAATAATTTTGAAAAGAAAAATGAATATCAGATGGTTGAAAGCATGAGCGAAGCAAATTCTTCAGTAAACGCTTTAGAAAAACAACTCTGTCTTAGCTTTGTAGACTTGATTCACTAAAATTTAAAAAAGAGTAACTGCATTAACTTTTTTTGATTTGTTTGAAAATGTAATTACAAACACTAAATTAATTTTAAACAATAAATCAAGAAGAGAGTTCTTATAAAATAAAGGCGAATGGGTGTGTGTAGGTTTAAAAATGCTTTGGAGGGAGGGAATGCGTACCTCGAAGCCGTTTTTGAAAATTTTAATTAATTAAAAATTAAGGGAAATTTTAGCTTTCTTCCTTGATGACTTACGAAAATAATATAGGAGAAAGACAATTTTCATACCATCAAAAAATTATCTTTTCGATGATATTGTTTCCGTACAATATTTTCTCCAATTTTTATAAATTCGTAAAAAATACTACAAATCCTAATGTTTCTTTCCCCTTGATTTAACTTACATAGTGATTTAATCCACACAGATTTAATTTCGAAAAATAAATAATTTTGAAAAAAAATGAAAATCAGATGGTTGAAAGCATGAGCGAAGCAAATTCTTCACTAGACGCCTTTAAAAAATACCCCTCTGTCTTAGCTTTGTAGGCCTGATTCACTAAATTTAAAAAAGAGTAAATTCATTAACATTTTTTGATTTGTTTGAAAATATAAATGCAAATGCTAAATTGATTTTAAACAATAAATAAACAAGAGAGTTTTTGTAAAATAAAGTGAAAACGTGTTACAAACTTTTTTCTATCCTTTTTTACTTTAAAATATTACAAAGTTAAGTTTTTACTGCTGAGTATTGTAAAATCAAGCTTATTGATTCAACAGCGATAAAGTTTCACATCAATGTTACGTTAGAAGTTAATTGCAATTATCGTCTTATTAATATAGTATTCTTTTCTCGTTTTTCTTCATCATGTGATAGCAGTAAAGTGCAATTATATTTCAAGCTGAGAATATTTTTTCAAGATACATTGCCTCTTGGAGCAGCTAATTTAAAACCATGAATAATCATTTTATGCATGGAAATGTGATATATCTAAAATAAGTTACTTTGTTTTTTCATTGCATGCTATTTTGAAATAAAATTTAGTTCGAAAAGTCGAAGAAAAGATAAAACAGCTTGAAATTATGTTCAGATTTCAAATAATTTAAATATGCAATAAGAAAATGTACCCTTCACAGTCGGCTGACTTGTTTTTAAAATCCGTAGTCTTCTCAAAATAATTTCTCAAAAGTGAAAGAAAAACATTATCAGAGAGCGATCAATTTATATAGCTTCCCTTACACATAAAATTAATTTCTTATATTTGGAAAAGTAGAAATACAATAATGCCAAATTAAAAACTTCGAGCATTCATTAAAATTATGCAGGCTGCCCCAAAAATAGTATAAACGATTTCAATAAATATCCTATAAACAACTTATTCAAGCTTCGAAGTTACTTGAATCAACAAATACAAATTTAGAATCTTGTCAGTTATTTTAAGAGTTCCAAGTTAAGAGTTACTGACAAGAGATTGCTTATAACGCTACAATTATTAATGTCCCTTCGGCATCTTTTTAAAAGATTTTTTCAAGGCAGCCCTCAACTTATCGTTTGGAGATTATTATGAGTTACAAACAGTGGCGAATCCAGGATTTGGGTAGGGAGAGGGGTCTTAGGTCATAAGAATTTTGTATCGCCGTGACGAATGTCAAACCTCATGGCTTATGCAAACCAAAAGAATTTACAGACTTTGCTGACCTGACAATAAGAATCATAAAGAACAATAGAATACTTTCGATAATTTAATAAAAAAATACAATGAAATAACTAGCCAAAAAATGTCTTCGACCACGCCAACGCTACAAGTACAAGTGGAATGACTACAAAAGCAGAAAAATTTTCGAGCCTATCAAGCCAGAAGGCAATGTTGTCACGTTTTTATTATTTTTTTTAAAGGAAATTCAGAACAAATAGTTGTAGTTATTTTAAATAAAATCTATAATTCGGGCTTAGCTGTGTGTGGGTGGCTGGGGCTGCAGCACCATAACTCCCCTGGATTCGCCACAGGTCATAAACTTTATGTTTTGGGGCCCCCATAAAAAGAAATCCATCGAAGTGAGATCCGATGAGCACGTGTGGGGTGGGTGGGGTGAGGTTCTATGCTACCTCTCCACCCTAACATTATTTTGAGCAGAATTTTATTACGATAGACCTTTACGTCCAAATGGAAATTTATGTATTAGTTGATATGAGATGGAAAACATTGATTGATGGTATTATTTGTTTATGGAATAGTTGTTCGAAGTGCGTATGTGCATTTTTTGGACGGCCTGTAATTCAGCCTACCATATACCCAATTTCTACTTAAAGATACCACTACGAAACACGCATGAAACTAAAGAATTGTTTGATTCAAAAAAGTAACAACGCGGAACAAACTTTTCAAAGATCATTGAAATGACTGAAGAAATTCAAACTTACCGTTCTGAATGTCTTAAAACCACATACATAGCAATCATAATCAGAGTTTTTATGTTTCTTTCAAGGAATATATACTGGGATTCATTATTCTAATTCGTAGAAAAGAAGAAAAAAAGATTTAGAGAGTTCGTATTGTCAAATCTTATTTCATTTATATGAATTATATATTATCACGTAACTACAGGTGGGAACATTAAGACTCTATTTCCTTGAAAATGTTATTAATCGGTTAGGGGTTTCTTCTTCTAAGGATAATGGGGATTTTACACAGTACTGATTTTTTAAATCAGAATTTGAAGAAATTCTATCAAAAGAACCAAGAAAATTTATTCAAGAGAAATATAAATTGATATTAATATGTGAATATGTTCTTCACCATAGTGTAACATTGAAAGAAAAGTGAGTATGAAATTAAAAGGAAATATTCAATCAATTTGGAAAAGTAAAAAGCCGGAAATGTTTCTATTTTTCAATAAAACTTTTTAAATTTTAGATAAAAAATTACGAAAACTTGTGGAAAAAGCGTAAGTCTTTAATAAAATGTGTTAAACCTAATTTTCTTGCTACGATATTTCCTCATTGTTGTAAAAAAAAAGCATAGTACTAGAGGAAAATACGGCAGCTTCAAAAATTTCATTTAACGAGTGTTTTAATGTAAGGGCCGATTCATCGAATTGAAAGTCTAATCGACATTGCAAAGTTACAAAAACCAACTTTTAAAGCACTTAAAGAAAATATATTTTCACTTTTGGAGGAAATATTCTCGATTTATTTACAAATTCTCGAGTATCAACCCTTATCGAATATCAACAGACAATTTTCATTTTAACAAGAAGAAAGAATCCTTAAAAGATGAAATCCGGTATCTACCAGTTATGTGACAGGGAAGTTGCACTTCTAAAAACAAATACGCTGAAAACAGACATACTGCTGCCATCTGGTGACAAAGAAAAGAAGCGAGATGCATCTATTAGCAAAACTTCGCGAGTAGGGTTTCTGATTTCCCGGCTTTTTTTCCTTCCCGGGAAATCCCGGAAGCATAAAAGGCATTCGCGGGAATGCATCAAAATTTGAAAAAAATCTAAAAATTAGTTATTTTTAATTGATATCAATAATAATTACACAGAATAAGGATATTCATAAATTCCAAAATTTATACTCATTTATATATTGAGCTGCAAAATATGAATAAAATATATTAATTATTCATTTTTAAAGTATGATTTAAGAAAACATACGCAATCTATGCTTTTATTATTCAGCATAGTTCTTAGCTTTGTTATGAACAACCCGGCAGCAGAAAATGCCCTCTCAGCTTCAGTTGATGTTTGAGGAATTGAATTGTTTTCAAAGCTCCACCCAGTTTCGTAATATTTTCTGATCGATTTTATATTGATTCAAATAACTACAATTATTGCTTCACTATCTTGTTCAAGCTAAAACTCTTGTTAGTTGAACAACGTAGGACTTTTGTCTTTGAGTTAATCGCCTTTTCCAGTTTTACGTATACAACGTTTGGACCAGAGAACTTTTCATATTTTTAGTAAATTCAACTTGTTTTCAACTCTCTCTCTTCAACTCTGAATTTAATTGTTTGTTCAACTCTCCACTAATGAAAGCAAATACTCCTTCGGCAGTTAAAAAAGTCGCGTTACGATTGCATAGTTTTTCTAGTCAAATTTTTACGGGCTTCAAGCCTACTACAATTGCAGTCAGAATTTCAAATTCTACATTATCCAAAATTTGTTGTTCTTTAATATCAATTAATGCTTTTTGAAATTACTGGTTTTATCTATAAAATTCTTTCAAGCATTGCGAACAAACTATTCCAGCTTGTTTTGGTGTCTAAACAAACCCTCTTTTCACAGGCAAACTGCTTTAACATAATTTTGTAAAATATCATTCTTGAGAGATGATTTTCTGAATAATTTTACAATTTTTTTTCCTGCAACCAAGTATAATTCCCAAGAACACAAAGAGTATGAAAATCTTACGATTTCCCGATAACTCGGGAAAAAACCCTATTTGTGCGAGCGTTTAAAATGGAAAATACTTTTACTAGTGGTGACAAGCGCATATTCAGACTCATTTTCACTCAAAATTTTGCATATTTCATTAAACTGTTGTTTTAAGTTCATTAGATTTTAATTTTGTAGTTTAAAAAAGCTAAACTAGTTTGAGATAAACAGTTACAATATAAAATTGTATTTATGGTGGTTGTTTAACGATAGGTTTCACATTTTTCTCAGTTAAGAAGTATGAACAATTACCTAGCAGAATACCTGAGAAGTAGGGCTGTTATGACCGATCCAGAAATCACTGCTGGAAAGTGAATAAAAATGCTGTTTTTAATGTAGAATAATTTTGATTCATTTTTGTTAACGGGTATTGTTATAATTCGTAAAAAAATAGGACGATTTTGATTCATCCATGAAAAAAAACTCTGATCTTGAACACATAGCAAACAATGGAAGGATTTTTGCTCTGTTGGTATTCGCATATATCCTTAAATTTAGTGAATTAATAAAATCTGTTTAACATAAAAATGTAAAAATAAAAAAAAATATTTATAAAAAATAATTAGAAGAATCTTTTAACCAAATCTATCGAAGATTAAAATCGAACTCATTTTAGAAGCATAATTTTCTATTTCACACAAGATTATTTTATTTTACGACTTTTTTAAAAATATATTCTCAACAAATAATAATGGGCGTATCAGTGTATGTCGGTTTGAATGATAAAAGAATTTCATAAATATCTACGATAACGTTACAGCAAAAAATATTTTACAAAAGTAAATTTGGCTTTATTAGCATTAAGATAGTTTTGAAAATGTTCGTAAAATACACTGTGAATCTGTGTAATTTCAACTTAAGTTGTTTAATTAAATGATAATCCACGATTAATTTATTTCTCATGAAAAGTTGTTTGGCATTATAGTTCTGCAAATCTAGAATACTAGTTTTTGCGATGTCTCTAAACTGGACATTAATAAACAGATTTAAAAAAAGACAAAATGTAAATTTATTAAAAAATAAACAATAATATACAAACAAATAAATCAGGATTAAAACAAAGGCAAAAATACAAATTTATTAAAAAATAAGCAATAATAAACAAACAAATAAATCGTGATTAAAACAAAGGCAAAAATACAAATTTATTAAAAAAATAGACAATAATAAACAAACAAATAAATCGTGATTAAAACACATACATTCTTTTTATACGAAATAAAGGGCAATATTACCACTATTGCCTTAGAAAGGCGTCCCAAATGTTTACAATGCTCAGATCAAAGTTTGCAAATAGGCACCTCTGCCACCCATTTGTTTGGTGGCTGTTTTAGCATTTTAAATAAATTTGAATTAACCGATACTGTTTTTTACAATTAGGGCCTATTTAGGCGTCATTGATCGCTATCAAACCGTAGATTATTTTAAACTTACATTGTTGAAAATTCTTTTTGTTTTCATTTGCGTGGGGCAAAAATTGGTTTTTCAGGCAGAGTGTAGTTTTCGTCTGGTTTCCAGAATATATGAATAAAAAAAGACATTCACTATAAACATTGTTTATTTCAACGTAATGACAACATTTTTTCAGAAGACTGCGAATCATAAAATGATATGCAATTCATATTAACCCTTTAACTTTTTCTTATTAAAAAAAACACACTCGCACTATACTAAAAAAAGCACACTCTTTTTATAAACCACACACGCAGTTAAAGGGTTAAGAGATAAAAGCTTTTATTTATATCCCTCTAAGCGTTTGATCCGTATTTTCCGTTTTTCATGTTCAGTTCAAAAGCAAATAATTCATTTTCATGTGTATAATTTCTAAGATTACCATGGTTAAAATATTATCAAGATTTCAGAGACTTGATTAAGCACAATAAAGAGCCAATTATTCACTTTAAAAACCAATTTTTAAGTTATTAAAACCATTAGATCAAAATAACTATACTCTTAGAGGGAGATCATAGTCAACATATACTTATAAATGAAAAATCCTGCACTAATACTATTTACATTTGAAATTTATTCACATTCATTACTAAAATTCGAAAAATCACGACAATAATTTATATTAATAGTAAATTCTAAGACAAAAAATGCAAACTTCCTAATTTCATTAATTAAAACAAATTTTATGTTTAAAAAAATATTTTTCAAATTTAAAATTTTAAGTAAGGAAGTAGGATTAATTTCAGAATGTTTTATTACTTCTTGTTTAAAAATACTACAATAAACTGCACAATTCTTTCTTTTCATCTAAAAATCTTCATCATATGATATATCTTATTGACTAAAAAAACGTTTTAACTATTTCTTTATCACTAAACTCGATTTAGTGCATAAAAAAAGTTTTATAGATTTGTGAACTAATAGAAAAAGTGGACATGACAATGAAGTTGAAATAATAAAGACAATTTAACCCGTTAGCGTCCTATTTATAGTACAGTTATTTCGCTTCCGTGGCTGAACCCAATGCATTCCATTATTTCATTTTTGCTTTGTCTATGAAGTGAATAGGTAATACTAATCTTCTAAACAGTTTGAAATAGGCATATACCACCAGTTAGCCAGATTTTAAAGTCAGAATATCGCCATTTTGAATTTTTTAAAATTTTTCCTTTGATTTATTTTTGAGATGATGCAAGGAATTAGACAATGATTTTCATTTTTTTATATTTTAAAAATCTTTAATTTTTAAGAATAAAAAGTTTTTAAAAATGATTTTTTTTGGAAAAGGTTAAAAAAATAAAAAAAAGAAGGAAGCAAAAAATATTTTCTCCGATTTGAATTTTACTTCACAGTTAACTTAATTTTGGTGTTTTAAACATAATTTAATAAAAAATCCTTGAAATCTATGCTTTAAATTAATTTGGGCGTTGATGGGTTAATGCCAAACACAAAGTGATAAAGAATGTGAATACAAACTCAGAAAAATAGAAAAAGGTGGTTAATTTTTGTTAAATAAAATGAAATGAGTTTAAGAAAGGAGATATTCAATAATTGGCACTAATGGAAATAATAAAAGCTTTATTATTTCTCCGAAAGAAACATATTTTGTGCTTTGATATCTCATTGGAATATCTTTTTATTTTCTTGTACATGAAGTATACATCGAAAAATTATTGCAATCATATTAATTCTAATATTATTTTTACTTTTGAGGAATATTTAGTTAGTTTTGCCAAATTCTTATTTCATTATCTTAATCCTTCATGGCACATTTTACTATTTTTTAAAAGAAAACTCACATTAGTTTTTTTTACTTATTTATAGATTATAATTATTCTCAAATTTGTGAAGTGCTATAAATTCTGCAACAACTTGTTATTGAAATTAACGCAATTCTACATCTCTCTTGCTAAACTATGCATAGAAATGCGCTTTCGTACACTGAGAAAAAATCCGCAAAGAAAATTTGAATTTTCAGTTTCTTGTTATGAAAAATTATTACTAAACTTTGAACGTGTCCAAAAATGTGTCAGTTTTCAGCAATAACTTCTCTTTTAAACCATTTCTTAAATCTTCCAACTACCTACTTATAAGAAATTTTTAAGAAGCTTACTTGTAACTTTATGCTCACATACATGCAAATATAGACAAATTTTTTTTTTGTGGTAAGTTGCTTTTTCTACAGCGCAAAAGTAGAAATTCTTAAAGAAAAAAATGTAATTTTTTTACCGCATATATATAGCATATTTCTACAAAAAATTATTTTTTCCCTTTTAAATTTTAATCTTTACTAATAACTTCATTAGATATTTCTTGCTTTTTCAGACATTTTTGTGATACAATCCATTTTAATAAAGTAAAATAATTAAATATATATGTTATTTAACTGCTTTCTTGTTACAAAAACGATTACTTTTTTGTACTTTATACGTTTCATATTAAAATATCTCTTTGGAATAAATATTATTCTAAAAGAGTGGTCTATTAAAATTTCTTCAACTTTCTAATTTAAAATTTGGATAAACTAACATATTTCTACTGCAATTTTGAAACCTTTGTTTTTCGTGTAGCTTCGTTGTAATAACAGCATAAAAATGACTTATAAATGTCAGCTCTATCTATCAAACTGGATATGAGTGCTCATATCTTATTGACCAAAAGCATTAAAAGCAAATTTGCGAGTGAAATCTTCTTATTTTAATAAAGATGTAAATTATATTACGGCTTATTATAAATAATATCAATGTGTATTTCCCTTGTTTTTAAAAACATATTTGCAGTTCTGAAATAATTGTTAAAATGTTAAGAGGAAATGATTTTGATCATCAGCCTGAAAAATTTGCTGACCTCTGTTCAAATCTCGCAATCATAAAACTCCCATAGTTCTCCAGGAGTTTTGACAGTTGAATCCACAGTTAGATTTTTAAAGAATAATTCTTTAAATTAACCATTAAAATCATTTTGATGTAAAACCTTTTGATTAAGATTTAGGTTACCTCGTAGAGAAATGACGTGAAAATAATGCTTATTCCTTAATTCTTGCATTTATGCGGTTTGCTAAATCTTATCTGTTCCTTACGAATTCTGATCAGAAATCCTTAAACAGAACAGAAATTAAAATGATTTTGGTGTAAAAACATTTTTATTAAAATTTGTATAATCTCATGAAGAAGTAACCTAAAAATAATGCTCTTTCCTCAGATCTTGTATTTATGTGTTCTGCTACATCTTATTACGAATTACGAATTCTAAAAAGGAATTTGGCATTTTACACAATTCAGTTCTTGTTCATATTTTTTAAATCTTGTATCCGATCAGAATCAATCACCTGCTTATTTTTCATCATTATATAATTTTTTTAATAAATAAAAAGTTGAGGATAAGGATTGAGAAATGTCACGCAGTATGCATTGATTGGATGTCTGGGCGTTGCAAAAAAAAAAAAAAATCTTTCTGCGAAATCTCGGGACATCAAAGATTTTTGAGACCGAAAAGGCATCCAAATGAAAAAAAATTAGATACATAACGTTACTTTTAAGTAAGAAAGTAGCATAAATCCTAAAATAAGTTTAGATCTCAGATCAGATTTCAATTAATAATTGTATCATGTAGCTTCAAAAGTGGCCATCTCCAAATAAGAAATGTTTTGAGAAAAGTGGATTTTCTCTCACATCTATTCAAGATGAAATTTTAAAAATAAACTGTATGGCATTCGAAGCTTTTAGGCAATGTATTCTAGTATGCAATTTATGATGGTGAGATATTAAAAGGGTCAAATAGACACATAATCTTTTAAAAAATGCAGTTTTGAAAAGTGGAGATGGCCACTTTTGCAGCTACACGACACAATTCATAGTGTCTTGTCCTCTGCATCCAGAGGGTTCATCTAATTATTTACAGCAACTCTCCTGTTTTTTCATTTATTTAATTATTTTTTAAACTCGAATGAATATTTATTCAGAATCTTTATAAAACTTTTTGGAAAAAGCAGTATATCGTATAGCAAAAAAAAAAGAACACTCTATTGTAAGCATCTGGTATTAGTCAGTGTTCTCGAATTCTGATACTCAAAGATAAAAAGTAGATACGCACAAAAAGAGACTGAAGAACTGGGACTGGAACAATAATTATACGAACTTTTTTCATCTATCTGTAATTAATGCATATGGTAGAAAAATCGAAGGTTCTTAACGTTTTTCTTGAACGAAAGAGGAAGATTTGATAGTTTAGTATATAACTGTAATTCTAAGTAAATAAGTAACAAATAAGCTGGTATGAGTCTAATTCTTAGATCACAAAAATATTATCTAATTTGCAATGCAGAATAGAATGCACTCTGTAAATTTTTGGAACATTTCTTATTCTTTACAGGAATTTACTCTTATTTTACCATCTGAGAAAATATTTTCTTTGAATCCATTTCATTTTCTAAAAGAAGTTATAGATCATATGCAACGATTAGGATAAAAAAATATCTACGACATTGTGATCATCTGATATTAGTCTCTATGTGCTCGTATACTGTATAGATACAGCAAGCAGCAGAATAACAGGAGGAATATTAATAAAGAAGACACACACGAAAGAGAGAGAAAGGAACTGGTATCACTCGTAGTTTTTACGATTTCATTTATTTGTATGAAACTAGATTTTTTCATTTATTAATAGCTAATACTTGAGGGGTCGAGAAATCAAAGCAATATTTCTGTAAAAACGAGAATGTAAAATTTTTCTTGGCTGAAATCTATTTGAAATGTGAAGATTTAAGAAATAAGACTCGTGGCTTAATTTTTGGGTAAGGAAGTAACAAAGGTTCTAAAATAAGTTGAAACTCTTTCCAGATACCCTTCCCGAATCACATTTCTACCTTCTTCATGTGCGGTTCCAAGGCAATTCACTCATATTTATTCGTATGTTTTCTAAAAATTACCAGAGTGCAAAAGTCTTCATATTATAAATATTCTTTCACATGTCGAAAAAAAGGGTTTGGAGATTTGAGTTTGAAATCTCATTTTTCAGGGCTTAAATTTATCAGATAAAAATTTTTAACTTAGACGACTTAAAGTTTTCAATCTCAGCTTAGATTTCAACTTATCGTTCATTCGATATACATTCTGTAAGCCTGTCAGGCTGAACTTGTTCTTTACAGTGATCATTCCTGTTCCATAACCAAAGCAAATATTTGCGGCGAATCTTTTCTCACTTTCTGAAGGAAGTTGTAAATCGCATTGTATGATCGCTTCGTACAATTCCAAAGCGTCTAATTCAGATTTATTCGTACATTTTCTGAAAATTTTCAGAGTAAAAAAAATCTTTAAATTATAAAGATCCTTTTGCATGCTGAAAAAACTTTTCAGGGTTTATCCCATTTGAAATTTCATTTTTCAGAGCTCGAATTTATCAGATAAAAATATTCAGCCACTTATCTCAATCTCAGCCTAGATTTCAAATTATCGTTAATTCGATATTTATCGTGTAACTCTCTCTAGCTCGACTTGTTCTTTACAGGGATTTTTCCTGTTCTATTTGCGTAGAATTCAAATCACTTTTTGAAAGAAGTTATTGATCAATTGATCGCTTTGTACTGTTTCAAAGCGTTTAACTTCTACCTATTCGCACATTTTCTTAAAGAATGCCTCAGTAAAACCTTTTCATATTATAAAGATTCTATCACATATCGAAAAACAGATTTTATCCGTTTTCAAATCTAATTTTTCAGACCTCAAAACCATCAAAATAAAATATTTGGCTGCTTAAAGGTTTCAATCTCAGATAAGATTTCAAATTATCATTCATTCAATGTACATTCTGTAAATGTCTCTAGCTCGGATTGTTTCTTGCAGTAATCATTCCTGTTCCATAACCAGAGCAAATATTTGCTTCGAATCTGTATCACCTTTAGGAAGAGGTCGTAGATTAGGTAGTAGATCGTATAGCGGGAAAAAAAAATCAGAAAAAAAATCGACGCCATTGTGAGCATCTGATATTAGTCTCTATGTGCACGAATCCTGGATAGACACGCGAAGATAAAAAGGAACCGAAGCAACATTAATAAAGAAGACGCACACAAGGAAAAAAAATAAAAGATAAAGAGGAACTGGTATCATCCGGAGCTTTCGCGACTGACAACAGGCGGCCATTTCTCAATCTACCTCTGTTCCTTTCGAATGTCGGAAGCATAACAGACAACCTATCCAGCAGATTGATTGACAATAAGGGAAAGGCTCAGAAATAGAGAAAAAGAAATTACTAGACAGCACAAGATGGAGGGTAGAGCAGATTGTGGAAGGGGGGTGGATTCAAAATCGTGACTCCTGCAGAAGACATATAACGTAGGTGGGGTTGGTCCGACACTTCATCAACAACCGGGCACCCCCCTTAACCGTCCGACCGAAGGTTACAAAAGTGAACAACAAGAAACAAAACTCGCACACACACACATAAAAAAATAAATTGCTCCTGCCTCCAGAAGACAGAAAGAAAGAAAAGAGACAGGGGGAAAAAATATTAGAAATATAATAAAGAGGGCAGTTCTTTTTCGGTTTTTACATGATCTAAACACACTTTGGGTTTTGGAAGGCAATGGGCGCTGTTGGTGCTTCTTCTTTAGCATGCATAGTTCTCTTCCGATCACGTCCAGATGAGGTGTGATATGTGACAGCGTGATGTAATTTATTTTTATGTGTTTCTACTGTCAGTGGGATTTTACAGACAAGAGATAGCGAATGGAGTACAACCTACTGCGTACAAATGCTCGGTTTGGAACACAACTGCCAGTCGTGTGCAAGTTTTTCGCGGTTTTATATGTGCCTCGACAACATTTCTAAAAATTATTTTGCATTTAAATTAGTGTGCCAGCCGTGAGAAGAAGTTATGGGATCTTGATAATAACTAATAAAGATAAATTTGGAATATATACACTGTTCTCGTAGTTAAGAAATGACAAAGGAATTACGGTGGTTCATTCTAATTCGAGGTAAGTATCTAGCATTCGAAATTTATCTGCTTATTTTCTGTAGCCTTATAAGATTATCATATGTGATATCTATAAGTCCTCGATTTGGAATGCAGCTACCAGTCGTGTGGAAGTTTTTTACAGTTTTATATGCGCCTCGACTACATTTTTCATATTATTTTGCATTTAAATTAGTGAGCCAACCGTGAGAGGAAATTATGAGATCTTAATATGCTAGTGGAGATACATTTGGAATATATGCGTTATTTTTATAGTTAAGAAATGACAAAGGAATTACTGTGGTTCATTCCAATTCGATATAATTATCCAGCATACGAAATTCACCTGCTTATTTTATGTAGCCTCATAAGATTGTAGTGAGTTTTGAGACTAAAAACCTTGAGCCTGATATGTATATATAGGTTCAAGCGTTTATAGAAGCGCCAAAAAATACTGTACTCCACAACAATATTGTTGTGGAGTGTTAATGCTGAGAAACAGAGCAACAATTCACAATTCTATTTTTCTTACAGTCACTTGATAAATTGAGGTTGATATTAGGTAAAACGGCTTTGTTATCCCGTTAAATAAAAGACTGAAGTGCAAATCTGAGAAATTCACCATCTCCAAGTTTTATCATTTTTAAGTAGCATATCTCGAAACATTTTTTTATTATCTTGATTTTTCTGTAAGAACTATCTGATTAAGCAGAGAATTGTTTCTATAACGAGATTAACACAGCAGACGATTTTTGAACACATTTTAATGTAGAATAAGATAGAAAGATGTAAAAGCTAAGAATGTTAATTTTATAAAAATTGTTTTTTAATATTTAAATAGCTTAATTTATCAACTAAATTCATTCTATATCATTTTTTAAATGTTTCATCGTATAATTAATACCGGAAAAAGAATTATCTTGTTATAAATTTTTGGTAAGAGCCATGATATTAAACTGAGAATTATTGTTATGATGACATTAATACAGCAGACGATTTTATTAAAAATTTTAGTTTAGAATAAGACAGACTTGAAAGTTATTTATGTTATTATTTGTCGTTTTTGAAGCGTATCTAAATGACTTAATTTATGAACTAAATTAAGAATACATTAATTTTTTAATTGGTGCGTGTTATAATTAAGAGTTTTCCTGTTATATAATTCAGAATTAACTCACGTAACGCTGAATAAATTTCTTAGTATCTAATAGGAATATTCAGAGTGCCGAGCAAACAGCAGTAATGTTATTTACAATTAAAGTAAGTTCTTTAAATTTCTTATTAATACAAATTTTTTAGTAGGAAACAGATCTCATGAAATATTATAGTTCCGTTTGCACTTTGCTATCTTTAAACGTAGCATTCTTCGTAATTGTCTTTGAAGTCATTTCCATTTAGCAGATATTTTCTTTCCATATTTTATTTTCCTAGTATGCTGAATTGTTTATAGTATTTATGCTTATTATTTCTAAATTACTTACACTGCATGTAATTATTTTCTCGAGTACAATATTATTTTCTTTCATTTCGTAATAAAATAATTTTTTAAAAACTTTAAGGTAACAAACAATTACCTATATATTCATGAAAAATTCGATTTTTAAAATTTTTTTTGAGATACGTTCATTTTAGGTTTAACTTCTTAACACTATTAAAGCAATTTATATTTTGAAATATTGAGGTAATATATTCATATAATGTAAAATTAGGAAACAATAGAAAATGTTATCATTGATTTTAGAATAGAACGCAAATATCAATTCAATATTAATATATGAGTACAAATGCAAATGGAATACATTTTGTTTGAAGAAAGATATAAAAGTGAAATTTTCAAATAATTTTTATAAGATAACTAGCACCTATCAAACTCAGTGAAAATGATATAGTAGTTAATTGGATTAAAAACTATATGAATATGAAGTAAATGGCATCTGTTGAAGAGTGTGAGCTTCAATTCGCGACAAATTTCAAAATAGATTTTGCCATAAGTAGTGATCAAAGTTACAATACTGTGAATTGTATCGAATTTAATAGCTACTCCTTTTGTTTCATGTACTAGTAAATCAGCGTATGGAACATTTAGAATTAAGGAATATGTTATCTTTTTATTAGAGTTTATTAATCTTAAACTTACAATCCTTATTAAAATTTGTTATTGAGTAAAAAAATAATCCTTATTAAGTTAGACTGTTTGAACTTTAACTTGCAAAAAATAAACCATATCAAATTAAGACTAATACCATGCCTAACATTTTGAAGAATTATTTGAATATCAGTTACTTCAGTGCATAAATTTCTTAGAAGTATTGTCGCTTAAGGGTTCAAATTGAAAATATAATACTTTTTTAAAAATAAAGGTATTCAAAACTTTCATAAAGAAATATTTTTAGCCTTTCATGAATTTTTTGTGGTGAAAGAAGACTATGTCATACTATATCAAAATTAAGAATTGTTAGTTTCAGGAAAATTGGCACAAATCAGATATGCTTCTTAATTTAATGGGTTCTTAATTTACTCAATAAATAAAGTAAATTTTTAATTAAAAAAATTAAAATTTTTAGCCTTTAAATAATTAAAATATGTGTATTTTATCTTTAGAGTTTTTATAAATTCCTTGTTAAATTGAAGAATATTACATTTGAAAGGCAATAAAATTAAATTTCATTTTTTAAATGTTAGTGATAACTTTTGTGAATAAATATTTGAACTTATTTTTGAAAGTGAATTAGATTTAAGAGCAAAAATATTTTGAAATATTTTTTAAAAAGATTCTTTCTAAAAAAATGATAAAGACTAAACAAAGATCAAATTAATGGCTTAAAAATTCATAAATTTTTCTTAAAAGTCATTTGTATTATCCTGCGCGTGTTTGTTTTGTTATTGATATGTGACCTATTTGTTCCTGTAAAAAAGCCAACAGATAGATACTATAGATTTAGTGCATAGTTTTTCTTAAGCTTTATCCACTAGTGAACTCACTCCCTTTCCGAGAGAAAAAAAAATTCGTGATCCCATTTCGTAAGAAAAATTTCATCAAGTTCTCAAACTCAATAAAAAGATTGATTATCAGCAAAATAATCCCATTTTAAATAATCACATAGCAATCATTTTCAAGAAATGTGTTTAGTCAACGCTATTTTTTTAACTTTACTTATAACAAAAAGGTTAAAAGAGAAAATTTTTGTGAAAATATCCATGATCCCTCATATTTTTTAATATGACCTCAAGGGAACTGGAATCCATTGTTTTAAAAGCCCTGATCTAGGGTATCAATTCGTATTGTAAAATATCTCACTGGCTGTCAGTTTTTTAAAACCTTTTCACCGATTTTTCTTTGTTACACACATAGAATTGATTAACTAATATGCACTGAAGATGAAGATTTTAAAAATGTAAAAAAAGGCGAAAATATAAAGTTCTCTTGTAAAATATATATAGATAAAAAATATATTAAAATATTCATGAACGATAGTTTTTTAACTTTACTTATAACAAAAAGATTAAAAGAGAAAATTTTTGTGAAAATTTCCATGATCCCTCATATTTTTAATATGACCTCAAGGGGTCTGGAATCCATTGTTTTAAAAGCCCTGATCTAGGGTATCAATTCGTACTGTAAAATATCTCAGTCGCTGTCAGTTTTTTAAAATCTTTTCACCGATTTTTCTTTGTAACACTCAGATTTGATTAACTAATATGCACTTCAGATGAAGATTTTAAAAATGTATAAAAGGCGAAAATAGGAAGTTCTCTTGTAAAATATAAATAGATGAAAATATATTAAAATATTCATGAAATATAATTAAAGAGAATCTGAAATACTGAAGCTAAAATCCTAAGCATTCAAATTTTTGGTGCATTTTTAATACGTTTTTCATTTCATTCATTTCTGCTTTCTAAAGTTTTGAAAGTGCTTTATAAAGAAGTAATGATTTTGGAAGACCATGAAGAAAATAAAAAAAAAACAGATAGTTTTCTTTCAAAATGACGAAAGAAAAAAGTTGTGCAAACTGTTGTCTGCCCCCCCCCCACCACCACCACGGTTGACCGTTGGTTGCAAGTTTCTATAACTAAAATATGTCTACTACAATTTTATAAAATATTGCAATTTAAATTTGATACTATTAACTTCTATGAAAATTAGCACTTTATAGATTATTTTGCTACAGTTATTTCATAAGGAATTCTTCCAAGTAGAAATAAGATATTGAAATTAAACAAATTTTCAAATAGCCTTGTTTCTGATTTATTGAAAATAATAGTATTTATTCAAATATATGCCTTAAAGAAATGGTTTTATTAACTACTGAAACATCTTCCTCTTTTTGGTTGCTGTCAAACGTGTTAATACTTATCTAATGTTTAAGTTATCTAATTTTGATAAAGCTTGCAATGTCAAATAGTGATGTTATTGATGTGAGAGCAAGTTCATTGAAATATCTAGAAAATTAATTTCTTAAATATATGATGAATGAACTGAAATCAAAATGAATATGAAAATATAAATTTCTTCATATATTCCTGATACATAACATAGCACCACAGCATACTCCGAACACGGAACCTAGACGGCTCTCTGTCGGTTGGATGGGTATGTGTGAAACTTTATTAAAAAGCAAAAGAAAAAATTACATCAAGGGATATAAAAACACATAAAAGGGAGCTTAACTATACAAAAACAGAGAAGAATATCATGATGCACAGAGATTTACAATCCGAGTATAAAATACAATCTATACAACAGGAATTATCAGATAAGTACAGTGAAAGGGTAAAATGTTACCTCAAGTTACATTGTTTCTTACAGTTGTAGCTTCATGATTCGGGGCTGTTAGTGTTGTTCGATGCGAAGAAAAAGAAGAATAGAAAATGTATTACAACCGGTTACATTAATTATTATCGTCGCGACCAATTAATTTTAAAGTCTCAGTAAAAATTTGTTTTATGATGAATGCCTTTTGTTTAATATCGTGCTTTTAATTTCAGTTAAATCCCATTTTTACGAACCCTTAACAGAACGAACCTGAAGTTCACTATAACCGATGCTTCACAATATCCGATTTTGCAACACAAGTTTTCCTATAATAATTAAATGCATTTCCGTGCTGAACAAATTAATTACACTAGATTTCAATTAGTAATGGGCTATAATAAATTTAAATAAATAATGTTTTTAAAAATTAAACAGTGAAATTAATTATACCTACATTTGTCTCTCTAAAGAATGAAAATAAGTCCTGATTTTCAGCTAAAGAGCTGAAACTAAGCTTGAAGAAAAACTTTTGGTTCTGTATATCCGAATTCCTTGCGTTTGAAGTTCGTTACAAGCATTTTTAAATACATTAGGGGCATAAGATTTCGGTTGGGACCATTTGAGAAGTTCGTTATAACAGAGGGATTATTATATCTCGGGTTCATAATACCGGGGCTTGACTGTATTTCTCAGAAATAATTAAAATGCTTTACTAAAATAAAATACAATAAGGAATTTTTAACTTCCTATCTATTTCTGGCGACGAAATGAAATGTTGTAAATAACACATAACCAACAATTTGACTAAAATAATGTATCAACAAAACGTTTTAAAAACGTTATTTTGATTAGAATAATGTTTATTTACATTCTGATAGTTTAACTTTCGTAATCAAGATTCCCTTTTTATTCTTTTGCTTTCTAAACATATCAAAAAGAAACCATGGATATAAAAATTAACTTCCGAGAAATATTTTAAGTTATCGTAATATGTATTAACTTTAATTTTTCTTTTTTACGATAAAGAATTGCCTTCCGTTTTATTTGAAAACGTAACAATATAGTATAATATTTTCTAGAGCATATCAAGCGAGAGAATAGGACATATATTAAAATTTCTGTGAAATTTTTTTATGCAATTTATAAAGGACGGAAATACATAATACTAATTTTTAATTAAATAAAATTTATCAAGCACGGAACATCTTTAAAATTAAATCCTATTGCAGAAATTGTAGTGTAATAATTTTATTAATTCGTAAACATATTTGTATTATATGTAAATTATAAATAAAAATACATTTTTGTATACTTTGAAGGTTTTGAAGAATAAAATAAGAGAATTATGAATGTTGGTAAATTTTTCTATAATCCTCTCTAAGAATTAAGAGCTCTTCAATTTAAAACCACAGCCACTGTTAATGTTTTCAAAACTACAAAACTAGGCTAACCAAGTAATAATTGTTATAAAATTTATGTTACTACATAAAATTATTTGTTGGCATTCTGAAAACGATCTGCTATCAAAGATTTTGATCCAACGGACAACAAACAGCATGTATTCTAAATAACCAATAATGCTTTCTAAATAACCAAACATTTTCACCTATTCTTTTTTATTTCTCTCCATACTGCTAATAATAAAACTCTTTTATAAAGAGTGAACTGATTTGTTTCAAATTGTCTTTACTTCCGAATTAATATTCAGTGCATACGAATTTCCTTTTTATAATTTGCATTAATTTGTAAGCTTTCGTATTATTTGTGACAAAATTAATGGTTTAAAAAACTAAAAAAAAACAATTACTGTTTCTTGAATCAAGAACACTGTTTAAGTTTCAAATTAACAGAATCATTGACAAACTAAATTGAAAACCACGCACTTGATTCTAACAAATGCAAATTAACTACTTAATAAAAGATAAACGTATCGTGTGATTGAATCTCAAAAATAGAAATTTATGTTTTAAGAGCTTATCGTGACAGAGAGGCATTAAACTAATTAATATTCAGAAACAAGCTATTGCGGGGGAAAGAGCATTTAAATCATTTACGCAAAATTGGCAACAAAGTGTTATATTTAAAGGTCTTTTTAATAAATCCTTCAGGAGATATTTGCAAATAAATGTAAAGCGATTATCTTAATATTATTTAGTTGTAAAAGACTGATTTTAATGATTAATTTTCGGAAACAGTTTTTGACTTGATTCAAGAAACAGTAAGAAAAAAATATTCTATGTCTCTTTGCATGTTTGAATATTTTTGCTATAAACAAAGTTTTCACAAATGAAAAATACTTGGACGAAACAATATTAAAGTTCTTCGTAACTTGCAGACTTGATGTCTTCGCTTGTGTTTTGATATTATAAAAATCGTATTTGATTCAGAAATAAATCAAATTGTTTTTCAGCAGTAGAAAAATTCATTATATTGAAATTAAATTTACAGTAAATTATAGATTCAATATATTAACTGACAGATGCTTTAAGATTGTTCATATGTTTTTATTAAATCAAAACTTTTGAAAAAGTTCAAATATTTAAAATAGATTTTAATATTACATTTAGATCAATTCTATCCTCTAATGTTATGTTAAAGCATATAATTTTATTGTATTAAGGCTACAAATTACCCAAAAAATGACCAAAATAGCAATTCTCATTTTATTGGCGTATTTCGTTGCTCTTACCGTTATACTTATTGTATCAAAATTTCAAATTTGTACTTTTAATATTTCAGAAGTTATATAGATTTTTATTTACGATGACTAATGAAAAACATGCTCAAATGACAACTTTAAATGGCTTTTCTTCCCTGTCGGACTTTTCTGCACTTTCATGTTTTCAAAATGCTAAGGCCTTTTTCCTTTTTAAGATAGAGCTTTCAAATTTTTGTACAAGTTTATCATTATGTATATGATAAAACTGTGCATGCAATAAGCATTCAGTTGCTTAGTTTATTTTATTATAAAATGAGGTACTCTTAAATTTCCTCATTTTTCATTATTTAATTCAGTAAAATATCTATATTTAAGCGAATATTAGATACACCTTAAAATCCATGCGCGTTTTTATGTAATATATTTCAGTGAAACTACAAATAAAATTTGAAGCAAAAATATTCTTATTTGAAAAAGTAGAGGGGATTTTAAAAAATTGAGTTTTTCTTTAAAAAATTTAAATTTTAACTAAACAAGCAGATCAGACTCGATTTTTTTTCTCTTCAAGATGGCTTCTATATGATTGTTAATTATCAGTGCAATCAAAACTTTTTCAGTAATACTTCAAATATGTTGGGAAGGTAATGTGTCCCCATAAATCAGCAAAATTTCGATTTTGCAGCTTGAATGAACGCCAAAATTATCTAGCAGTAATTAACTTTTAGAAATATTATTAAGATTTTAGTATACAATTCAGGAGAAGTAATATTTACTTACTTCAAGAACCCCATGTAAAAATATGATTCTTATATTCAGCGCTTGAAAGATGCAATTGTGGTACTCTTTTATATAACATATAATCGAAATTTTAAGAAATGTTTTTAAATAATAGTGAGTATTGATTACGAAAACTGAAGATATAAAAAATAAATTATCATTAAACACATTACTTAAATATCAGGTCTTGATGCAGAAAATTGCGCCGATTAGTAGGCGAAATCTCAGTTGTGCAATACATTTTATGAATGACACTAAATGAAACTTTCAAATCAAACACCATAATAGTTGTAAGCTGTGCAATTAATTACACACTTTTAAATATGTAACGGAAAACTTTTTGATTCTTTTAAATTGCTGCTATATTATAATACATAATATTTATAAATAACTATAATTCTAAAAAAAAGTATTTAGTGAAATTCTGTCTCGTTAAATTTCTTCTGGAAGATCATACTTTTAGCTCATTTCAGTTTTCATAAGAAAGAAGGTAAATTTTTTCTTTGTTATAACATGTTATTTGAAAGAAAAGTTCTGATCTTTCTCTATTAATTCCAAATTCCAAATATTAAATAAGAGTAGGTAGCTTAAAAAAATTAAGTAATTGAAATAATTGTTTTTTTAAACCAATTACACAAACTACCTATCAGAAAAATCAAATTCCTTAACATTAACGATACAAACTCTCTATCAGAGAAAACAAAGAATTAACAACCGAAGAAGAGGGCTTAAAAATTATCCTGCATTTCTTTAAGCCTTTTTGCTTATATTTCAGTGCTTTTCTTTAACTATTCATAAATCTCAAAAAGGCGAAAAGAAAATATGAAACAACCAAATGGCTTTAGTATTATCTATCATATTACTTGGGTTTTAGAGATAAGATTATAAAATATTTTGTGAGAAAAAATAACCAAACAAATTTTGTAGTTATTTTCTATAAAGCGTTTGAGAAAGAAATTTATTTATTTTAGAAATTTATTTAAAAATGGGCCATTTTACTTGCAGCATAAAATACGAAAAAGAAAAAAAGTTTTGCAAAGTTAGAGAAAATTATCATGAATAAAATTTATAAATTTTGAAAAGAAAAAAAAATCCGTAAAGTAAAATGAAAAAAAAAGCTAAAGTTTTATCATATTTTTAAACATTATGTTATCAAATAAATGTAAAATCTCAATAAAATTAAAGAGACATTTTCTTGTTTAGGTAATAAATCAAATAATTCTTTAAAATGCTATTTGTTACTATTAATAACGTGCTACTTTGGAAGATAATTTTTTAAAATTATTTGGTATCTTTGTTTTCACTTTTCAAAATAATTTATGAATTTAAAGCTTAAATAAGATGTTGCTTAATTTTAAATATTATTATGAAATCCATGAAAGAACTGAAAATCCTACTATTTAGAATGTTTTATACTTTCAACTTCTAGCCGCTATTCGTTTTTATCATTATCATCCTCAAATTTATTGTTATTTCAAAAATCAAAATTTAATTATTTTCGAAAATTTCTGTATCATTTAGAAGTTATTTTAACAAGTGGTTAGTTACAACTACAATTTATTTTTACTTTTCTGAAATCTATATTATTTAGAAATTTTCAATCGTAGTTAATGCTCATATACACATACCTTTTATAATTTATTAAAGATTATTATTTATTATTATTTCTGTATTTATTCGCGAAGTGAAAATTCTCGTTGTTATAATATGCATATTATCTAAAAAATTCATTACCGGTTAAAATTCTACAAATTTTGAACCGAATGAAATTGGCAAGTTTTCGCAAATTTTATTCATACTTTACAAAAATTTCATTTTTTAAAGTGAAAAACTATTTAATTCTCCAATAAACGGAATTTGTTTATTTCTGAAAACTTGAAATTGAACATGAAAATACACAGATTGTGGCAATGTATGAGCTCAGCTTCTGTAAGTACACAAACTCTTCTTACTGAAATAACGTTTATTGATATTACTCGTTGAAACAAAACAAACATTTTTAATTTCAAATGTGAAAATTTTTATTATAAGCCAGAAATAACAATTAATAGTATTTTGCAGAGGCATTCCTGATATTTAAATAAGAAATAAAGCGTCATTTTACATAAAAGAAATACAATATTTCTGTTTCCTTTAATCATATTTGTCATGACTCATAACTTGCATAATTAGGAAATAAAGTTAATACTTAACTAAAGGATTCTTAAATTATTAGTTCTTACCCAAATACGGGCGCAATTAAAACTTGCATTCTACGAAACTTTTTGTACCATTCCGCTATCAATATTTTGAACTTCAAATTTACTTCAATATGTTTTACTGTTGTTAAAAAATGTTTCCAAAAAGCATTTAAACTTTGAATACGTAAAATTTACGTAATGAAGTAAGAAAGCATCTTTATGGCATTTTTGTAAAATTTGCTTACCAGTAACAAGAAGTCGTAAATATTAAAGTTGTATGAGCATGTAAAACAGTGTTTGGGATTCCATTTCATTGCTTATCAGATAATGGATATCAGAGAATTAAACTTCAATTGTTATTCCTATGTATGGATATATCGGTAGTTGCGATCTTTTTTTAGAATAAAGTGGTATTCTGAGTATATTTTAAGGCGCAGACTAGGAGAATATGTCTCACAAGTCGGATAATGACAGCATAATCTAATTTAATACTTCAAAGTAAAGTAAATTCTGCTATGAACTGTCGCTATTTATTTATTATTATTTTTTAATAATATATTAAACCGAAGTACAGGTAACCCTAGAAAAGGCGGTACTTCTATCACAGAATCTCGATCAAAAATTAGAGAAATCCCTATTGTAGCGAGGTATCTTAGTTTCTCAGTAAATCATTTTCATTCTAACATGATTCAAGAATTAAGGAAATCCCGTATATAACACATAGAAGACGGGGAAAAAATCTCATTCATGAGAGAAAACCCTGTGCAATAGGGAACGTAATAAGAGTTTTTAGAAGTAAAAATAAAAACCTTCTCTTAATGACTCTTAGCAGTAATGACGATTAAAACGCCATGTAATATATACTTATATACCTGTCTTTGTTGAAAATTCCTTTAATACTTCTCTTAATTATAAAAATATAATGATATGATTTTTTTTAAATTTTGAAGCGGGGACCCCCCCCCCCCACTTTTTGCTAGTTCATTTCGTAAAACACGGAATTTTGGAACTTCAAAGCCATGTTATATAGTGGTTAGTTGTATATGGCTTCAATATTTTAAAAAATGAATGCAACAATTGCTAGGAATAATTCTTTCGTTCCAAAATATTAATGGTAAAAATATGGAAGGAAAATAAAATTTCGTTGCTTAAATAAATAACTTTTTAACACTTTAAACATTTATTTTTCTCAATAATGTTGATTTATTTACCAAATAGTGTTGATGTGCTTTCAACAGCATATGTTTAATAAATTATTCAATTTATTAATGATGTTTAATTAATGTGTCTAGAGAAATATTTTTTCTTATGAATTAATTAATGTATTATCTTTCACGCGTATCTAATATTTAACACACCTCTACAGAATCTTCAATTTTCTCTTTTTCGTTTTTCTTTCCTTTTTTTGAAATCTATTAACATTTCATCTGTCTGAACGCAGTTTTTCAATGTCGCGTTGATTAGTAAATATTTTTTGCAGCTGTCCAATTTATGAAAAGGAAGTTATTTGCAAAAATACGCATTTCAACCTGAAAATAAATCATCCGAAAGATTTTGCTTAGATTAGATATCACTAACTGTAATAAAAGCTCTAAGGCAAAAGGAAATTCACTACTTTTGAATGAAGCACATTACGATGTCATCATATTTAAGTCATGAGTTATAAACATCAAAAATGCTCCAATAATTGCTCTTTTGAAGCAAAGTTGAATTAAATTTTCAAGAAGCTGTTTTCAAATATTTCGAGGAAACTCATGAAGTTAATTTTCCCGTTTTACAATAAACAATATTCTTGCATTAAAACATGCATACTTTTTCCGGGAAAGTGAAAGTGTCTAGATGTCATAATAAACGTTTTAAAAGGTTTGAAAATCACGTGTGCACGTGATTGAAATAATAGCATACATAATTTTGTGTAATAAAAATACAAATGCGTCATTTAGTTGAGTATTTGAAACCATCGAGCCAAAGGAATAATAATATATATAATTTGATTGTTTATATTTCAATGCAACAACTGACAAGTATTGTCGCTTTCTAAATCAATCAAAATGAGAAATGAGCGTTTATGTTTAAGGAAAACCTCAGTTACTTCAAGAAAATAAAAATTAAAAAAACCCTTGTTTTTTTCAATTGTAGTGAATTGGGAAAACACACCCAGAACTATACATGTCGATGTTTTTTTAATATTTGCATTAATTTCAACTCAACTTTTTGAGCACTTTCACTTTTAATCAAATTCATAGATATAAAAAATAACCAAGATCATGAATTAGGAAAAACAGATATCACACTGGAATTCAGAATGTTAAACTCATAAGAATTGATAATCATATTTCCATTCTTGGAACAATATGAAAGAAAATATTTAAAATTAATCATATGACGACACTTTTATTAGATCTAGAAAATTTCAGAAAGAAAATATTTGATTGCAAGAATTTCATTTATACGTACTAGAAGTCAAAAACATGAAACACCAAAATGTCAAGGAAAAAATTTTGAATGCTAGTTAGTTTATGTTAAAGGGATAGAATCAAAAATATAGTTTTGTTAGAAAACTTTCTTATTTTCATTTGAATTGATACATCAGTAAAAGAGCAAATATATTTTCTTTAACTTTTTAATAAAATAACTAATATGCAGTATGTAATGTGCATCTTATCCAAAAATTTAATTTTAGGCTCAAAATTCCCATTTTTTATATTTTATTTCTCTAAAAAGTTTTAAGAATTGGTTTTACTTTTTTAATTCGCTCATTGTAAAGAAAAAATATCAAAATTCTAAAGTACCTAGTCATGAAATTCTTGTAACTTCGAGAAAATTATATTCAAGGAATAGCACTCGTTTCGTAGGAATCTTTCATTTATCGTAGAATCATTAATATACACAATTTTGACATAGAAAATTTGAATAAATTATCTGAAGGAAAAATATTATTGATTGTGTGTGTGGGGGGGAATTACTATTTTTATAACTTCACACTTAATTCTGGTTGCAAAAACCATGCCTCTGTCAGGTTAAGTCTTGGCTCAGACTTGGGTCACAAAATTTTGAAATCCCTTCCTCTTTCAGTTTTTTTTTTTAATATTTTCAAAAATTAAAAAAATAAAATAATTTAAAAATAAAAAATTATCTTGATTTATATATATAGAGATTCCTTAAAGTTCGTTAAATGACCATTTTATATTTCAGCGAATTTCTTTAAAATTCATTTTCTTACATTATTTTATATTTTTTCGAATGCAAACTAAATTTTTTCCACGAAATAGGAACTCGACTGGAAAAAGTGTTTTAAGCCTTGGTTATAAAACACTGGACAAAATGTAGAGAAATTAAAAATTACGCATTACAGGCGTTCAAGATGCTTTTCTAAAAATTCAGAGGTAAATTTTTGTTAATTCGAAAAGAAACCTTATCGATTAAAATTACGAATTGATTGAAGTAAAGATATATTTTTTGCGTATCAAAATGCACATGCAATTTGACTGAAACTAAATAGTTTTGATACTTTTAATAGAAATTTCCATTTTATTTGGAGATTTGTTTTATTTTCTAATGAAAATAATTGTTGTTGCCTTAAAAATTTGTCTAAAAGTTTTATATTTACCATTCCAATTCATAATTTTTTATTTCATTTCATCTTTTTTCTTTCATATCGTAATTTTGATGTTTTCGGGCCATAACTTCTGAGACTTTTGAACCGAAGAGATCAACATTTTGGTCACCTTAAAAGTCAAAGGAATATTATAGCCTATTCCAATGATGTTAGTTTGACTATCGAGCTCTCCCAATTTTTAAAAGTTCCATTTTTCATTCTAGTCAATTTTTACTTGCACAGCAATAATTTTATTAAATATTATCACTGGACAAAAATTAAAAATGTATATAATATTTTTTTATTAACCGAGTATGGCAATACGCTTGCAAGAAGGAATACTGTAACTATGGAACTTTTTTGCTTAGTTTCACAGTAAAGCGAGTAAAAATATTTTCGGTTGAGGAATTTTTTTCAAAACATTGACATAGATCTTCTGTTTTGGTGTAAGAACTATGCGCCAACTTTCATCTATTTAACTCACTGCGTGATTAAACTATCGAATTCACTCACACGAGGACGCACAAATACAGAAGTTTTATTCCAAAATTTGTTTTCAGTTTAATACGAGGAGATTCATCAAATTATAAAGGTCGAATTTTTTTATATTTTCCATGTCTACTGTGTATACGAGAAAGAATCATTTATCTTAAAGCTGATATGAAAGTAATGCCATACAATAGAACAAAATACTGTAACAAATCAAAGCAATCAGATGACATATGTTGTCCACCTATGAAGGATGATTTCCTGTTTCACAACTACTAAAATTTAACATAAAATCTATTATAAATTGAAATAAACGCGAAACACGACAGAAAAAAGAAACCGCTGATACACGCATCCTGTCATAACGCAAACCAAAGTACAGATTGAAAAATCGTGTGAATCCTTTTCCTCAATTAAGCATTCAACATCAGTTCATCAGTTAATTTATCATCTTTTAAAACATTGTCGATTTCTTATTATTTCTTTTCCTCCATTTTGTCTTTAATGCCAGGTGAATCAGGAAGCGATGGGTGGCTCCGAACATGCGTTTTATCGCCACTTCCTATCTTCCATTATGAAGACATGTCGCAGGGCAGTTGTAATCCATAATTGACAAGTTTTGATAAAAACGGCTTTGTTTCTGGAAGATCTTTAGCGCTGATTGAATGAACTTCACGATTTATATCTTCCCAACAAGGGGAGATGGCATCATGGGGGATGAATGGGGGAGTTTGGGGAAAAAACTGATAAATAAATGTGACCGGTCATCCTTTAACATTTCGATACTCGATTGTAGTAGTTGTCCCCTATCTGTAATCAAGATAAACTTTCCTGTGGATAAAATTGCTTAGTTATATAAACTGCAGACGATTGGAAAAAAGACAAATGATATTTTTTCTTCCAGTTATTTTAGAGACATTTTGAACACAGCAATTTAGAATGTGGTTCAAAATGTATTGTTTAAAAAAAAGTTCAGAAAAGACTAGATTTGATTTTTTTTATAAAGTCCGAATTAAAAGACGTTTCGGAGACACCAAGTTGAGAAATTAAAGGTGACGTGAAAAGAACTGAAGTTGCCAGGATTTGAGGCAAAATTCTGCTCGAACATGTTAAATTAAAAAGAAGCAAAATTGCCAAAAAATGTATATCGTTTTCATAAAAACTTTCACCGAAAAAGGTGTTACTACTATGAATTGTACATTGTTATTGTCATTAAATGTTTTTCACTAACCCCCAAAAAAATCTTTATAAAAACTTATTATTATTTTTAAAAGCTGAAAGTAATTTAAAGCAGTTTTCTGGATGGAAGTGTAATTTTTGATTCTCCGATTCAAATCGATTGCGACAGGAAATATGCACAATGGAGTGAGTTAACCCAGCTTAGCGCAAACTTTACAAGGATTGAACTGACCTAAAGCAAAACGTCAAAAAAATATTTGTAAATGTTGGAGATTTATAAATAAATATTAAAAAATTTAAAACTCAACTTTGAAATCATTATTTTAAAAAATCAACCATCCGGAACAATTAAAAAAATCTGAAAAAAGAAATTGGTTACAAGTGGAAAACAGCGATATATTAACAAATCGTTAGTTTTAAGGGGCAAATCAAAATGTAATTTCAGCATGATAATGGTTATAGGCTGGATACTATCTGTAAATTATTCAAAACAGTTTACAGGGCAAACTGTTTGATCTAGATCTACTAAATTTGGCAAGTAGTTGGATTTTTGTGTTGTAAATGCTCACTAAAAATATGTTTTTCAAAATTTTAATTAGATTTTAATTAAAAAGTAAACTCCACTTTAATGTTTTTCTTTAATTATCTTGAAGCGTATTAATGTACAAAAACTATTACTACACCAACTTAAAATTAAAAAAGAATAGCTCTTCAATGGTACCAGTTTTATTTCGGTACAATTTCTTTCCTGTTTTAATAAATTTTTAAATATATTTTTAAGTATATTTTACAACAACACCTTTCATCGCTTAGTTATTATATTTGTACTCAAGTGCGTAGCGACGATAACTAAAACATCTTCTGTATTTACTTTATCCTCGCCATAATTAAGAGTAAAGTTTTAAAAATAATATAAAGACAGAAGAATCAAGCCTAAAACGTTATCATGCTGAGATGTTTCAGACTAGAGATTCGAATATCTTTTAATTTTTTCTTCGTATAAAGTTATTTATAAAGTTTCAAAATTGGACCTTTTGGTTCCATTGATCTATTTTTTAGATGCTTTAGTCATAATCGGTTTAAAAAGAAACACTGGTATCAAAATCTAATAAACTGCACAGAATCAAATAATCATACATGCCACTGAACTTTTTATTACTATATAAATAGATCAGGTGTACCTAATAAAAGTATTGCAAATTGCAGAATGATAATCGTGTTCAAAATTAATTCGATTATTTATTTCATAAAAATTCTTTCTGTGTGTATTTATCCATATGTATAAAGGGCAATGCTTGTGTGTGTGTGCAATGCTTATACTAAAAATATTGCACTTACAGCCTTGAAATTTGGTACACAGATAGTCCTAATGGTGACTCAATGCACCTCGAAGCTGGAATTTTGAAATTTAATCTCGAACATTTTTTATTTAATATTTTGTGGTATTTTGGGCAATTTTTCGCACTCATTTCTCCATTGCAATTTTTCTAATAATAGTAGGGAAGAAAATAGATACACCACAAGAAAGAACAAACAATTTCCGTTCTAATGAAGTTTGTTTTAAACGTCTAAAAGTTTGTTTTAACAAAAAAGTTGCCATACAATATTTTCTCTGATTTTAATAAATTTTAAAAATATTTTTTGGTATAATTTACAACAATACTTTTCATTTTTGCAATGCAATTCAAACCGTTTTCATTGTTTAAACAAATATTTAATTGAGTGTTTCTCTTTCATTGTTGAAAGCTGAGTTAATATCCTAACACATTTTGCTTTCATATTTTATTCCACAAAATTTTTGTGCAATCTGTAAACTGATACTAATCATGTCACGGGCAACGCCGTGCGGGTACTTCTTGTTTAATTATAAAGGCATTATTTCTCCGATTTATTCAAAATTTCTTTCCAAATATAAAAGGTGGATAAAAGACAAAGATCAAATTAATGAAGTGAAATAAATAGCATTCATTTTTGTAGGTAAATTTAATCAAATTTCACATATTATGATATTTAATAATTTATCAGATAATGACAATTTTTCAGTAAGATTAACAAAATAATTAAATTGTTAATTGTTTAATATATAATGATTATAAATAAAATAATCTAAAAAAATGTATAATGATTATAAATATTTAAATGTTCAAAGGAAAGAAGCAGCATTGAATACTTGAAACTCATTTCATCTAAATTTTTTTTAAGTATTAACTTTAAAATGTTGTACATTGATTTTCATGCCATGTAGCTTTATATTACTTGCTCTAAGAAACTTTTATACATAGGATACTTTTATTAATTGTTTTGTAAATTTTTGGTAGACAAAAAACTTTATGATATGAGAAATGCTAAAAAAAATCGGGAATGTTCTCCCCTCGAATTTCTTGTATATTTACACAATTTTGCGTTGTGTGTTTAGCTTCGTCGTAATGAAGAATGTCGAGAATGCATTTTGGATAGACATTTCTTTTCATGGATGAAAGGTCCAAAATTTGATACATGCATATATTTTTGGTGTACAATTAGTTAGTTAGTTATATTAACCTCCCCTTTTGAAGCAACACTAGAGCTATTTTTTTGTTTACAGATTGTGTTCCAAGTTTTATTTCTCTAGCTGTTTGAATTATCATGTTTATTTATAAATGGATCAACAGACAGACAGGAAGCCTACCTGTAGAAGGATTTTGTCAAAAATTTGAAGATTATCTGCAATTGCGTAGAAACCACATACCAAATTTCTACCTTTGAGCTTGTTGCATTTTTTATCTATCATGTTCATGGGCAGACATACATAATTCCAAAAATATATTTCCATTGAAGTCTCGACGTGTAGATTTGTCAAAATCTTGAAGTAGAATTTTTTACGATTATACAGTGATGTGCAAAAATGTAAGACCGTTTTGTAAAACGTAAGAAATTTGCAATTAATACGAAAACCATGGTTCGAAATCAGTTGTGAAGAATCATGTAACATACAATCGAGTATCGTACACATTTTACACTAGGGATTCAGTTACGGGGACATATAGGGACCGTCCACAAATTCAAGAAGACGAAAATTATTTGGGCTTACCCCATTTTACAAAAAGCTGGTAATGAGTTGAAACTTTCATCGGTGGTTATGTTTGATGTGCATAATATTTACATGCATTTTCGCAAACAGCACAAATATTCGGGAAGTTATAAAGCTTTATTTTAAAAATCCCAAATTTTGCCGCATGTTTTTTGTTTATAACTTGCAGAGTTTGAAACCAAATTGCATGAAACTTACAGAAAACTTGGTAATTTGTTAGAGAAGCATTATATTAAAATTTGAAGTAAATACATTAAATATTAGAGGGAATATGAGTATTTGCACTAGAAAATTTTTACTGAGCATGTGCGAGACGTAGTATAATTTTTCTTTTATAAATTCAAAGCTAGATATAGAGAGCAACTTGCATAAAAATTCCAGATTAATACAGTTAAAATTCAGAAAGACGTTAGCATTTCAGTGAAGTGAATTTCAATTTCTTTTTAAGAGAAGTTAAATGATGAGGGTTCTTGCACAAACTGATATTTTTTTAACTTGAATCATCGAATGGTTATCGACGAAATGTAATTTAAATAATTTATTTATTTAAGTTATAAATGTACATGAGCATTCGGGATATTCAACTTTCCTCAAATTAAATATGACTGTTTAGTTCAGTTGTATTAACGGCTCGTTGTGAAGCAACACGAGGCTATTTTGAGACGGACCTCGTAATTTGGAACCTCGGTCAGATGACGAGGACGACACCAGAGCTGTCGCCCCCTTCACACCACACCAATAAGAGGTCGTTTGGCCCGTACGTATGATTCAGCGTGCAATAGGCCCAATGCACGACGGATCTTCAGTGGAATCGGGTCTCGAACCTGTTGCCGTCGGGCCCCAAAGCCGAGACCTTACCACTAGGCTACCGCGGCCTCAATGTCGCTGTTTGTTATGTTACTAAGTTTCGAAAGTATCAATTTGTAGAGAAACTCTCATCACTTAACTTCTCTAAAAGAGAAATTAAAATTCACCTCACTAAAATGCCGACATCTTTCTGAATTTTAGCGGGATTCAACTGGAATTTTTTATATTAGTTTTTCAATATATCTGGCCTTTAAAGTTATAAAAGAAAGATTACGCCAAATCTCCTACATGCGCACAGTAAAGCATTATTTAGTAAAAATACTCATATTTCCTCTAATATTTGACGTATTTACTTTAAATTTTAATATGATGCTTCTCTAACATATTGTTACGTATTCTGTAAGTTTCATACAATTTGGTTCAAAACTCTGCAAGTTATAAGCAAAAAATATGCGAGAAAATTTGGGAGGTTTTAAAAGAAAGCTTTATATTTTCCAGAATATTTGTGCTATGTTCACGAATATGCATGCAAATATTATGCACATCAAACATTACCATTCACGAAAGTTTCATCTCGTTATCAGCTTTCTGTGAAACGGGATGGGTAAAATCCATTTTCTTCTTCATCCCTTTCTGGTCGCCCCCCAAAATGCCTTCGTGATCGAATCTTCACTGTAAAATATGTCTGATACTCGATTGTATGTTACATGAACCTCCTCAACTGATTTCGAACCGTAGTTTTCGTATAAATTGCAAATTTCTCGCATTTTACGAAACAGTCTTGAAGTTTTGCTCATCACTGTAATACCTTTTCTTTCTATACTTCGTATATGAGAAAGTAAAACGTTGATTCAAAATTCGATTTTTTTTTCGTAGATCCATTCTTTACCAATTTCTTAAAAACAATTCCTACTTCCAATTATCAACTAAGTTATTAAAGATAGCCAGAATTTTAATATTATATCATGATATAAGCGCCATTCATAAACTTTGTATCATATCTCAATAAATTTCACAGATGAAATATGTATTAATGCAGGCCATAGTAATTATTGTATCTAAATACTTTTAAATGTTTTCGTAACTATACTATCAGTAAGCATTAAAATTCATCGAAAAATGCTTTGTATGAGATCGTTGTATCGCGTGAAATAGAACATTTGTTTTTAAGAGGCAAAAATGATTTTACTTATATTAACTAAATTTTTCAGCAAATCAGTATTCACATGTAATTTTATGTATTTATTTATACCATCTTTATCAATAAAATATCATGGTATAAGTGCCATTTCTCTAAAGGCATTTGTAATAAGTTAATGATATTTAAACCTCTTATCCTCATATATATCGTCTCGAATTATATCTCGATGTCTTGCAACATTACAAATTAAAATAAATAATTTTGTAAGTTTCGAAACTCTTTTATTATTCTTGAAAGTTAATTTTAAATATCTCAGCTGATGTTTTGAAGATTGTTTGAAAATGATAACAAAGGGAGGAAAATAGCATTAGGCATGAATAGCATTGAAATGAAATTTCATCAAATTTATTAAAAACAGAAATCTTTCTTAAAGATAAAAACGGTAAAAGGATTACAGAATGAAAAGTTTTGGAGGTACATATCTACATCTTTTAATGGACATTGAAAAGCCAATTTAGTTCAACCTCAGGGAAAATACAAACATTCTAACCGCCATTTTAACAAATATAATCTAAAAAATTCATTTTTTTCTTGAGATATGAATTGTGTTTATTGTTCTTTGAAGTGCATTGCGCTCTTATACAGGGTTAAGTGGCTAGATATAAAATTAGCAAAGGCAACAATTTGAAAAAATGTGTAACTAAATTTTATTAAAAAGTGGAGATGGTGCGTTTGCATTCGCACCCAACGTTTAATGAAACCCCGCACATTTGAAGTAAATTAATCCTTTTTATTCATGATATGATGAATTTAATTACACGTATTTTAAAAAATAAAATTCTTTAAAAACAAACTGAGATGACTTTTTGTTATATAAATTTCTTCAATTTTATTTTACACTGCCTCAATTTTTATATCATACTAGCTGTTACCCGCGACTTCGTGCGCGAAGAATTTGAATTGCTACTTTTTTTAAATTTACGAATGTAAATGTTTCGTTATATATAGAAAGGGGAAGTCAAAAGTTCTGACGGTTGATAATACATAATTGGACGACTAATTTAATTCTCTGTTACTGTAAATTACATCATTGTACTCAATGGTATCATCTGCTCTTTGGAATATATCATCCACCATGCTATATGTCATCTGCTTCTACTGTTTAAAAGAATACATAAGACAAAATATACCTTCCTATTATAAAAACTCTGACAACCATATCATATACGTCAATGGACGATCCTGGTTTGTTTATTTTGGATTCATAGACCGTTTTCCGGTAACCTTCCGATTTAAGCAATCGCCAAATCTATTTGGCAACTGTATCAAGCGCCAAGCTGGAAATAAAGGTGAATTAGTTCAAAGTCTAACCGTTGCCTAGCAACGGAGTAGCTATAAATATTCGTTATTTCAAAATCGTCTGCACGCATTTTAAAGTTTTGGAACTTTTAAAAATTAATAACAATCGAAGGGAAAATGTCAGAGAAATAAAATTAGTATCATTGAAAAGGTAAAAATTTGAACTTTAAGATGGTATAAAAATATTTTTTGTCGAACAGTTTGCTCCGAAGTTACGGCGGAAAAACGATTTCGGTTATTTTCTAATTAACTGACTGTTTAATTAACTTTGGGACTTGGAAAAGTTCATAAGTGTCTTCCCCTTCTCTTAAATAATAAGTGTACAAAATTTGGTTGAAAACCGTCCATTGGTTTAGGAGGAGATGTGGAACATAGCCACATACATACCCACCCACATACCCACAATGACTTTTATTTATATTAAGATTAAACTATTCCGAAAGATATCATGATCCACTTAAATCTTCGAGAAAACATCTACATCCATAATTTACTCATTCAATGCACTGATCATTTTGATATCAGGATGATTTTGAAACATTTTTATTTGACACAATGCAACAGTTACTTGTAACGTTAAATATTTAGATTGAAATCCAATAATTTAACTTTATTTGTATATCTGTAAATTATTTCTCTCATTCAATTATTTTAGTGAGATTTGTGCATAGTAATTATTATTCAGTTACATAGAAAAGTGTTAACTTAAAAATAAGCTTTTCTTTATTAATGACATCGATCTAACGACCATTAATTTTTAATAATTTTTGATTTTTTTTCCTAATATAATATTTTAAACTCTTTTTTAAAAATATCCAATGAGCATTATAAAGAATACATGAAACTGTGCCAATTACTTTCAGCACTTTTGAAATTATTATTTGTTACATGCGAATGCCATTTTCTATGTATATTTGTTTTAGTTTCTCGTTTTATTAGCAGAAAGTTTAATGTTATGTAGCAAAAAAAATCCTCTCACAATTCTCTAATTAAATTGTAAATGGGAAACGTGATGCCAACAAACGCAAACTCATTACTCATATTATATATACAATGTATTATATAACAATTATAATAAAACACGGATGCGTCGGGTAATTGAAAAATAGGGTTTTAAGAGCTTATAAAACAGAGTTATATGAGTTGAAATGTACTTTACTTGTAAGTATTTCTGAAGTATGGTGTAATTCATAAATTTTAGCATTCCTCATTAAAATGTTTTTCTATTTCATTCCATAATTTTATGAATAAATAAAGTTTAATATCATCAAGAAATTAAAATTCTGCTAATATAAAAAGAAAGTATCGTGATGAAAACTAGATATTTTTGTGCTTTTTTTTCCTGTTTGTTATGGAAAATAAAATAATAAAATATATATAAGAATTAATGAAATCTGTTACTAAGCTAAACTAATCCGAAAAAAAGGAAAATATCATTTTATTTCAAGTATGTCAAATCTGCAAATAAGATAGCGCAGCAATTTTTCTTATAAAAGTGTAATGTAAATCTCGTACCATTAACTTGATATTTTGAATTCTAATTGTTGATAACCTATAATTAAACTTAGAAGAAACTGCATCGTACGAAAAGCATAAAAGAAAAGATGAGTAAGCCTCAAAACGCATATCAAAACAATTTTTGCAGTTACTAAACTTGTATAGAATGAGTATCCTTCTTAATACAAATTCGGACATATGCATCTTACGCACCTGAACTTATGCTTAGGATATACAGGGAGTTGCCGAATTCGACCCACAAATTCAGAGGCGTGATAGTAGGCATCAAGAGGATGAAAAATTACCATTGAACATAGGGTCGCAAACGACGTTTAGTCGTTGAGAATTGCAAAAATACAGGGTATCCGAGAAGGGTGTTGGACACTGTTCAAAAATTAATTTAAAAAAAAAACTAATAATGTTCCAACTACATTTTTTTAAAAAATGAAAGCGCATTTTTAAACATTTTTTCAGGTAGGTAACACGCCGTTTTGGTGGTCTAGGGGTTCGTAAATTACTGAAAATCAAAAATTAGTTTAGAGCCGTTATAATGCAAAAATATTAAAACTGGAAGAAAAATAAAAACATGAAATTGTAGGGAATTTGTCTTAAATTTGTTAATTCACATATAGTGTGAAACTGAAGATCGGTAGCATACCGATCAGCAGAAGCCAATCTGTGTTTTCTGGTGCCTTTTTTAGTTTTTCTTGAATATCTCGAAAACTTTTGAGTTTTTACACTACATGTGAATTAACAAATTAAAGAGCGCAAATTACAATTTCATGCTTTTATTATTCTTCCAGTTTTAATATTTTTGCAGATAATGGCTCTAAACTAATTTTTGATTTTCAGTAATTTACTAACCCCTTGACCACTAAAACGGCGTGTTACCTGTCTGAAAACAAGTTTAAAAATGCGCTTTCATTTTTTTAAAAAATCGTAGTTGAAGCATTATTAGTTTTTGTTAATTATTTTTTGAACAGTGTCCAACAATTCTCGGACACCCTATATTTTTGCGATTTTCACCGACTAAACGTCGTTTGCGACCCTATGTTCTATGCTAATTTTTCATCCTCTTGATGCCTACTATCAACCCTCTGAATTTGTCGGTCGAATTCCGCAACACCCTGTATATGTAATAATTAAAGGGAAAATCTTGTAGTGCCTTAATGACACGAGAGAGTATTTCATTCATTGTTGAGATTAATTAAGTGGATAAAGATCAGTGGCGGATTAATCCCTGCAGCGGCCCTTAGGCAATGCTAGTTTCGGGGTCCCCTTTCTCTTCCCCCAACTTCCAAAACAATATATTTTTTATTAATCTTAATTTAATCTCTATGCATGCAAGTTTTTAAGTAACACATATAATGATAAACTGAAATAACAAAGCATTTAAATAGCGAATCACCGTCAAGAATGTTAGTTTCACTAAAAAAAATTTACAAATTTAAATCACATATAGAAAAATCTAAAATCAATATTAAACCTAAATTCAAAATTTAAAAATTTACAATAAATTTCTGGCAGAATCTTATTATTCTAATACAAAGAATTCAAGAGCTGTTGACTTGTAAATTAACCATCCAACTGCGAAAAAAATTGGACCGCATTGATTTGTAAACAGATTTAAAAACATGAAGGAAAAAAACTATGAATATTCTAAAATTTAAGCAATACTTAATTTTAATTTGAATATGTTTGAGTACATGGACCTTGTAAATCAAATGTTAGCACAAAATTAGATTACCCTAAAAATACCACCTCGGGGTCCCCAAAAGTTGTGGGGCCCATAGGAAGTTGCCTGCTTTGTCTATTTAGTAATCCGGCCTTGATAAAGATCAGAAAAGGAAAATTAATTCGGATTTGAAGGCGAAATATAGTGATGTTGAGGTGACTGGATTTTGCAAATAATTATCAACGAGGTTAAGAGAATGTTTGAAATTTGTATATAAAACAATTTCCACATTTGAAAGTATTTGTTTGGGTGAACAGTCATTCACGGTTATGAAAAGGAATAAGTTGTCTATAAAATTCAGAATTATTGACATTCTCCTCTTGATTTGCTTTTGAAAGCAATAATTAAGAACAAGATTCCCGACGAATCACCCCGCCAATAATTTTACTGTTGTAGTAGAAACTCATTTTTCATTTTATAGTTTACGAAATAATCCTTTTTTTCCCCTTTCTTATTTTCCTTTTGTGGACTATACAGGGTGTCCACACTTATCGTGGCCCACTAGCTAATTTCTAAACCGTTATAGATAGACGTATAATTTCAATTGGAAAAAATGCTTTAAATGAAGGGAAGAATTATATTTTTTGTTTTTTGAGTCACTGAATATATTTCTGAAAAAGTTACTAATTCTGACTTTTTATACGGTCCCCCGGTCCTACCAGTCATATTTAGTAAAATATTTTTGTGACTCTAACATTTAAAATGAAAAAAAATCCCACTTATCTGCGACTAAATCTGAGTGAGTTATGGAGCTTTGAATTTCATTATTTTAAACCAATCAGCGATCTCGTCTAGCAACAGCTACGCATTGATTGGCATATCGTCTTAAAGACGGCTATTGAAATGGTGTAAAGTAGTTTAAGTCAGCGATATTCAAAGCTCCATAACTCGGTCAGTTTTAGTCGCAGAAGAGTGGGACTTTTTTTTGTTTAAAATATTAGAGTGTCAAAAACATTTAACTAAATATGGTTGATAGAACCGGGGTATTGTATAAAAAGTTAGATTTCTTAACTTTTTCAGGAATATATTTATTCACTCAAAAACATGTATTATAATTCTTCCCTTCATTTAAAGCATTTTTCCAATTGGAACTATATGTCTATCTCTAACGGTTTAGAAATTAGCTATTGGACGACGATAAGTGTGGACACTCTGTATAGAATGTCTGTCTTTAGAGCATGTAATACGTTTTACCCTAATCTCGTTTTGGCTAGCTTTGAAAATTTGTGTGTTTATATCAGGGTTTCTAAAAATTTACCACTCGGCATTCTGTTTCGATTTTCAAACAGAGTGGTCCCAATATATGAAAAGAGAGGAAAATGGAAGGAAAATATTTTTGCTTCCAGGAGTGTTCATACAAATAAAAAACCAAATAGGAATATAAAACATTGATCAATGATAAACAAAATTTAATTAAACTCGTTATTCTTGTGGAATTCAATCAAATACTTCAAATTACGATGGATTTTTGAATTATTTTTGCGCACTCAAATGGATAAATTCAACAGAAAAATTCGATGATCATTTTTCGCGACCCCAAAATTCCTGTACACAACCACATTTGAAGTTGGGACTTATAATCTAAGAAGTCCTCGTTTATGAGGTGGAAAACTGTAACTGTATGCCTTTGAGAGAATTATTCCCAGCTGTTGTTCAAGTGGTCTTAACACGAAAGACTACTCTTATAATCAATGAATGAACAAGATGATGGAACAGATTTTCCGATGTGATCGAATTGCAAATTATTTTAAAACCAGTGTATAAATCCATAGAAAAACATATTTCATCACCTTTCAGCTTCAAGGTTCTATCAGGGGTAAAAAACGTTATTCTTTTTTTAATCCCATCCGGATTAGGATGCCTCATTTAGAATTTTTTTAATGAAATCCTCCTTAAACCAGGACCAAAAGGAAGTCTGCTGCGAGTTGACTGTTAAGTTTGATCAGCTGTGTCTGGGCGGACGACCATCCACAGATGTTTCCTGCTCGTATGACAACCTGTGACAGGCGCGTAACCATCTTTTATGAAAGCAAATATAGCAAAGGGAGGCCTTCCTATTCAGCATTCTACTCTCTACGAAAAACTGTATTTGGCGGGAAAAATTACAGGAAAAACTACCTGGTGCCTAAATGACATGCGAGAGTATTTCATTCATTGTTGATATTAATTAAGTGGATAAAGATCAGGAAAGGAAAATTAATTTTGAGAGAATTCTCCCAAATATTGATGTTTCAAGATAATTCTATATTATTGTTCTTCAATAACAGAAACTGAGGGATATCTGCGATCGTTCAGTTTTGTTAGAAATTTGTATGAGCTGATAATTGGATATCTTATATTTTCTAACGTAGTAACGTTTGTAGTCAAAAAAAGTAATTAGAAAAAAATCATCAATATTGAGAAAGTGTCGTAGTTTTTCTGATAGAAAATTAACATTTTATTTCAAATTCAGTAAATTTAAAGACCCGTTACATACTGACTTCACATTTTTAATTTTGTGATTGTTATTTCGTATTCGTGATGAATTAAATTGTGACTGATCACTTCAAACAATTAGCTCAGAGCTTTTTATACTATGGATTCAGACATATTTCTTAAGTGGAAATGTGTGTGGAAATGAATATTGGAGTCGAAAATATTCATAGAAAGTGCCCCTGTCCGGATCTTTAATATTAGGAAGCATAATCAGAAAAGACATTATTTGTTTTAAATACTTCATTAAATTTGTTTTTATTTCTTTTTGTTTATTGTTAATTTATTCTTCAATTTTCTGATTAGTTTCTTACGTATGTAAACAGTGGAGGAAAGTGAAAAAGTTTGTGAATTGCGAAATGTTTTTGAATCTGAATGAGGCCTTAATTGAAGAAGTATCAGAAGCCTTGATTTAGATGAAAAAGCGAATCAATTAGTAAATATTTACAAGAAATCTTTGTAACAGATGGATTCTTTTACCTAAGTAATTCGAAACAGTATTTTGGCGCTTCCAGAACAATAACAGAAACTTCACTTATGAAAGAGGAATTATGAAAAATTTAGAATATAAAAAGAAAACTGAATTTTGTTTTCAAATAAAAAAGTCACATTTTTCGTTTATTAATCACTTAAATCGGAATTCTGATTGGTTTGAAGAAGAAGCACATCGTTGGTTTTATGTGGAATCCGAAGATAAGCGGGTTCTTTCGCTTTAAAGAAGTACTGTTGTATTTTTTAGACAATTTTCAGTAAAGATAAATCAGTAAGTTATAACACTAAATTTGAAGTTTCTGTAGAAGACATTCAGTACATTATAAAAATCGAATATGAAGCACTGCAAAAGTTTCTTGTTTTTAATTCAGAGGAATTTTGTAAGATCTATCAGTTATAAAAATTCATACACCAGCGCTGGCAAATAGGTTAAGTATCATCGTGCGTGCATCTTAATATAAAATTCGAATGATAGAGGAAACCTATTCAATTACAAATTCAAATTATTATCAGCGACTGAATTTTCAAACATCTGAGTCAATTAGCGAACAATGTTTCATACAAAAAATAATCTTAAGGTTTCGATGCGTATAAAAATCTCTGCATAATTTAAGATTTATTTGAAAATGAAACGATAATATAATGCTTATTTGTGTATTCATCTAGTTATCCTTAAGTTCTTCCTAAGCACAATAGAAAGTAAAATAAACGTTGACTAGTCGAAGCTTACTTCCCATTATTCAGAAACTTTATTTAAGGTTCAAAGAATTCATCTATAGAAAAAAACTTATGCTACAAAAACTATAAAATAAAAAAGTTTTATCACCACTTTAGTAACACTGAAATCGGCTTTCCTCTTGAAATACAGTGGAACCCCGGGTATTCAAACTAATTGGGGCTGACCTCTGACCGGATTCCTGAAAATTCGAATTATCCGGGAAATTCGGTAAAATACTCTTGGCATATCAAGATCAGTAGAATTAATAGACAAAATCAGTTGGATGAGCTGCCTTACGTCAAAAGAAGATAACCGATTTTGTCTCTACTAATTAAGGCGCTGTATTCATTCTTAAATACCAATTCAAATGCTTCTTTTAAGTTAGGAATAAACATTAGCTTTGTTTCTGATTCCTAATTGCTATTTTTCCTTCACTTTTTAATAAAAAGTTTTCAAAAATTTTTTTAAAAAATGTTCGGATTATCCGAAATTTTGGATTTCCAAGTATACACTGTATAGATTTTGTCGTCACTGCAATCATATCCATAAGAGAATAATAGATGTCTTCCACCTGTCTGTTTAGCAAAAATGCGGGCCAAAGCCAATTAATTATACGTTAATATCAATACAAAATAAAGAATATTTCCATTTATGAATTACATTAGCTTATAGATGGCCTTCGTGCACTGTGAGTCACGACCCCAAGAGGGACCACGTAAATAATTTTAGGATCGGAAAGGTATTAACATTGCTTTTGTCAGATTTTTCAGAGCTAATAATTTGAAATGATTTAGAAATGTCTTTTAATTTAATAGCTTTCATTAAAATCTTCCGGATGGATACATTCAAACAAATTTATTTTAGCTTGATCATTAATTAATTCTTTATTGGCATATTTTATTTTCCTGCTTATATAGATGATTCCAGAATTTCAAGGAACAGTTCGTCTCTTAAGAAGGAACACCACCAATCTCAAATTTTTTAAATTTCAAAGAGGAAGAAAAAATTTAATTTTTCGCAACCAATAACGAATATTTCTGAATTAACGAATTTTTTTAACTTCTGAAATGAAAATGAGATCTCTTGTTCCTACCAGATGTTTATTGTCAGTTTTTTTCTTCCTCTTTGAAATTTCAAAAATTTGAAACAGATAGTGTTACTTGTTAAGAGACAATTTTTGTGTATAGATAGTGTCTCTAAATTTTCTTTCTGCCGGAAAGGGTCATGAGTCGTAAAATAAAATATGCCAATATTTTATTCACAGATTAGCTGGCTTATAGAAAATTTAGTTACATTTTATTGTTAATTTTTTTCAATCCAGAAAAATGAAATTGTTTTGGATTTAATCAGGATAATTTATTATGGAAATTGAAAGACATGAATTCTTTTTCATTATGATCAAATTATCAAGTTTTATCATTTTCGTACGATGCTTGCTCGTGCCAGCTTCAATCAATTAATAAAACGTCTATAACACAGAAAACAAAAATGTTGTTATACATATTTAGATACTGTAAAGTAAAATTAAAATACTCCAGAAATAATCGCCCCCCTTTCTTTAGAATATTTTTTAGCATTTATCAGTTCCTCCTTTTGATTAATAGTATCTTTGGAAAAATTTATAAATCTTCTTAAGCGAATTTTTAAAAAAATTCTTTCATGTGAAAGACTCTGTTTTCCAGCTTTCCACGTCCCAAGAATCCATAAAAAAAAAAGGGCAAGATATTAGCATGAAATATGTTTATGAAATTCCTTTTTTAATTCAATGAGAAGTACAATAAAATCTACGGTACTCAGCGAGAAGCAAAAATATATTTTAGAAGTGCATGTGATGTTATACTTTTATGGTAAAGGCTGTGCAAAAAATATACGACCGAGCAAATGGCGCAAAATGATTGATGGTAAAAATTTATATTGCACAGTATCTAACAGCAATCAGTGAATTCTTCGTGATTACAGATACAAGAATATCTCTAAAATTAAAACTTTTTTGTTAATTTCAAAGCATTAATATTTTTTTTTGCTCATTAAAACGTATTTCAAAATCGCAATTTTGAACCGCAGTCAGATGACAAGGACGGCACCTGAACTGGCATCCCCATCTCCAAACTTCCACGTCAAGAGAGCGGAAGGCCATTTGGCCCCGAAAGATTTAACGTGCACCAGGCCCGCTTACACGGAGGTTCTTCGGTAAAATAGGGTGTCGAACCTGGAGCCCTCCGGCCCCGAAGCTGAGACCTTATTACCGGACTACAGCAGCCCACGATATCTTTCAGGAAAGCTAAATTAAAGTTTCTTATTGCAAGTTAATTGTACATGGAAAACCTTTTAATTTTTAGGAAGAACTGCTATTTTGTTGAATATAGGACTTAGAAAATAGTTTTGCACCCAGAAGAAATGTACCTAAAGAACAGGTATAACTTAAAATAAAAAAACTTTGTATGTAGCATAGTTTAGATACCAGCCAGTGGTACATTTTAATGAATAAGATAATGTAATTATGCACTTGTTTGTGATGCTTTGAAATAAATAAAAACATTTTAATTTTCAGAGGGACTTTTGTATCTGTAGTCTTCATAGTTTTTTTGCTATACCGGGAAGAACTAGATAGAAATCTCCAAAACAAGATAAATTCTGTCGATCTCTTAAATTTATTACTCTCCTACACTTAACCAAATTTTATTTATTAACATTTTGCAATTTTTTGAAGAGCCTGGCGAAAAATTGCCCGAGCTAAAAGGCAAAATCGCTCATAAAGTCTTAAACCTTCTCGTTGCGGTAGACAAGTCAAGAACGGAAACAACCAACAATTCTCCGAGACAGAAAATCATAGTTTTCTCAGGATGCAATTTAGCAGAAAGAGGAGGCGAATATTAGACATCATTACATATTCGAACCTCGTAGAGTCCCGCGCGTCGTGTGAACACACAAACTCATCGAAGTAGTAACCAAAGTCATATTGAGGCAAGATAATAATCATAAAAAAAATTAGACAAGGAAAGTACCAGGTTAAAAGTAAATTGACAATGCTATGACCGCAGGCGACTCAATTGGCTAGATGCATGTTCACGCCAATTTCGGTTTCGTCAATGTTTCGTCTATGCGTTTGGAGGGGGGGGGGGGGAAGTAATATTTTTGATGGGTATTTCTCCCCCCTCATTCGTCGACAGGTGGTCATTTGGTTAGATTGTGTGTTCGGATGATTTTGACAGCCAACTGCCACGCCTTCCTAACAAAGATTGCAATTGATGGAGTGCCATTTTTGGCGGTTTATCATTTCTATCACGCTTGGGTGCATACAATTAGCTGAATTTATACGTTTCGCGACACGTCATTATTTAATATATAAATTTCGGCGAATTGTTTCAGCGGGAGGACATTAATAAATAATGTCTTCAATTGTGATAGCTTGGACCAGAATTGTTCCGAGAAGCTTTTGTAAATGCCGAATTCAAAAAGTAATTGCATTTCCCTTTATCAAATACAAATAAATTATTTGATAAAATGGTTTGTTGATGCATATAAAGTTAGTTTTGAGAATTTTTAACGAAGGAATTAAATCAATCATTCTGAATCTGTGGGGCGTCGTTCTTTAAGGGAGGAGAAATAATAAAAGAGTGTTGGAACACATAACAAAATACTGAAAAATTAGGGGGGAAATTCCTAATTAGTGAAACGCAAATAAGAAAAGAAGCAATATAACAACACAAAATAACATATCACACCTAAGAACAGATAAACGCATATAAATAAATCGGAAGTTATTTTAATAATAACTGTTTCAGTGGATGGGAGGGAACCATTAAAATTGAATTGTAAATTTGGGTCGCATATGATAAAATGTCGAGAACAGTAGAATCAGGTCGGAGATTCTTAAATTATGATTTATTATGAAGTATTTTTATAAGGCAATATTAGAAATGAAATACAAATTTTAAAAATAATCAGCTTATTGGTTTGTAACACCAAGCTACCGATCAGACACAAGATTCTTCTTTATAAGCTAATTATCAAATTAGTCCTGTTGTATGGTTCACATATACATATATAACGTCAGATAAAAAGTTAGAGAATTGCAATTTTTCTTAAATAATTGCGAGTCTACCAATTACAAAAGAAGCAATTCGTGAATAATTTGGAACATTCTTGACCGATAAAGAAACATTCTTTCGTGTTTATTTATTAGATAATCATCTACTGTCGAACTTGTATAGATCTGTATGTATCGATTACAAAATATTTACTTGTATTTTCAACAAATATACAAATATTTTTTTCAATTAAATGCCCTCATATGCATATGAAGGGGTTTTTTTTATATCTTGCACCTGAAGGTTAAATTTGCAAGAAAATTAAAAATAAAATTTTAATTGGGAGAAAAGTGACTGTTATGAACAAAGATTTGGACTGCCAGGAAGTGCAAACGATCATTAAAGCTACACCTGAAATATGAATCACCATCTTCATTGACTTCAAAAATACTTTCTTGTAATTTGCCAATGTGTTCGTTGTAATCTATCTATTCTTTATATTTTATAACTAATTCTGAGTTCTCAAATTTTGATTTAATTCTGTCTTGCTATCTAAAATTTATAATGATTATCATAAAATATTCTTAAGTGTAGTTTAAAATATTTTTATTGATACCACTCAATTATGTTGAGAAGCTTAAAATTCGTATATTAATAAGTAATGTTTCAATTAATTCAAGTGAAGTTTCCAACTATTTCAAATCAAAAAAATATTATTGCTTTCTTTTCCACATATATTTTTCTTTAATACTACTTTTAAAGTATTAATAATTTATTCGCGTGCTATATTATAATGTTACCATTAAAGAGAATAATTCAGTTATTTCATAGAATAATTAGGTATTAGACCAGGTAATTTATGAAATTCCTATTTATTCTATGAAATAACGGATTAAAAATAGCTAGGTAATTCATGAAATA
>BGPR01000014.1:1325662-1416143 GCA_013235015.1 Araneus ventricosus
TATTCTATGAAATAACGGATTAAAAATAGCTAGGTAATTCATGAAATGCCTACTTATTCTATTAAATAACGGATTGAAAATACTTAGGTAATTCATGAAATACCTACTTATTCTATGAAATAACGGATTCTGCGCTTTAACTACAATAATAACATAATTTTCTTAAATTGGCACATCTATTTCAGAATAACAAAATAAAAACGATACATTCTTATATTGTTTTCAACTTGTTGTATTTTTTTAGAAAATATTTTGCTTTGATAAAATTAGTGCTATAAGTGTCAAGTTGTTGTTGAAATCATTTTAAAAAAATTTAAAAAGTTCATTGTAACAGGAACATCCACAACTTTTGGAATTTTTCTTATAACATAATGTATAATTTAACTAAGAAAGAAAGATATTCTTCGAATAACGCAATATTTATATATATATAAGTATTTTAAGGATATATAAGGATAACGCAACATTTTATATATAATTTTATATTTCTTCTGTTACTAGCAGAGCAATTATACTTCTTATGTAAAACACTAACGTGGAGTACGAAATTCATGCATGCAAGCATTTAAAATAAATTTTCGAGAAAAAGGTCTTGTAGCACTTTTGGAATTCTATTTGGTTAATTATGGGACATGATTTTCTTCTGATATAGTTGTGATCCATAATTAACTAAATAGCATTCAAGAAGTTCATAAATTCCCTATTTTTAAATTTTTTATTTCTTTTATTTTTAGCTGTTTCGGCCGCTGTTCAAAATTATTAGGCTCATTCCAAATTACACCTCGTATAATTTCAAATCTGGCTGTTAATATAACTAAAACCAAATTAAATTAGTTGCGTCGCCTAAATCGTTATGAATTTCAAAAATGTCTGAGGTGTATATTAATAGCTGTCAAAAGTTTATGTTATAATAAAAGATAGCATGTGTCACAATGCTGAAAGAAAGAATGATTAGATGCTGAATTTTTCTGAGTTACGAAAGAGCTGCAGAATGATGCTAAGTTTTAAAAAAGAAGAAAAAAAATGCGCTGAAATGCGCTGAATAGATTTTAATTTCCCACCACTTTTAGTTTTTTATAAATAAAAGTTTAACATATTACAGCAGAAAAGAATAGTATAATGAAATATTTATTTCACAATTCTTATTTGGTAGACACGGCAACTTGGAATGGTCCTTACAATAAAATAGAATTCGAACTTGGTAATCATTCTGTCATTTAAATTTATTGCTAATTTTTCTTTTGTAGGTAGGTGGCCTGCTCGCTCACAGAACTATAATATGAAACCTCTATATTAGCAAATTTGGTATTCACGGCCATATCTTCCAGTAGCCGATGAAAAGCTGCGAAAAAATAAATCATGTGAAAAAAAGAACCTTGCCAACTGTCCCCACCCATCCTTTGGAAGGGAGTAGCAACCGCGTAAGCAAACCAAGAACTTATCGCCAAACGAGTCTCAGGTAAGTTGGGACTTGCAAACAACCTGCCCTGCGATTGCCACCTGCTCCAATGGCGGTTGAATACACGGGGGCTTCATTAGTGGAAGGAGGGGCTGACAGAGGCATGAAGCCGTGACTCCTGGATGACGTTGTCAAAGCGTAATAACTATGGTAGAGGTAGGAAATTGGCCTGTCACTCAAGGCATCGGCCCTGACAGTTGCCACTGTTGCTTAAACTCGCAAACACAAAAGGAAAGAAAAAGCACCCCGTCTGCAAATCATGGGGCTTTGGGTGACTTTCGTTTAAGTTTCCGTTAAGATTTAAGATGATCATTCCACTCGTATGGAAAGCAGTTAGAATAATTTGCCTTGCTTCGGTGAATTGTCTGCTTATTAAAGTAGTTCGGCCTTGCATTGTATCTTTCAATTTCTTAAAGTGGGACGGAAACATATCCTCTAATAATATACATGAGAAGGTACATAACCAGCGCGGAGCCCCTTTAGAGGGCATGGAATAGCACAAAGGAGAATGCGAAGATATGAACAAAAAGTTAAAAATCTAATTATTGTATCCAGAATAAGGGGATACATTCTGGTAATAAAAAATAAAATATCATTCTGAAGGATAGGTAAATTCATATATATAAAAAAATAAAACATTATTTAGTTGTTTATTATTAAAAAATTCAAACTGCAGTAGAAGGGGGAGTCAATTAAAATTGGAATGAAAATTTGAGTCCCAAATACTAAAAAGTTGAGAAGTGTTCGAATAATTCGGTGACTTTAGATATTTCAACATATTGTACGGAAACTTACAACTGATTGAAAAGAGGAATGACAACAAGTTGAGTTAATAACAAAGATTGTTTTTTAAAGTGCAATTAACTAAAATACATTTTCTGAAAATAGATAAAAATTTATGTCTTAAACTTAAAAAATTAGTTTGCATACCCATTTTTGAAATAAAGGGAAAATATAAAAAGTTTAATCTATAAATTATTTTTCATAGCAAGTTTCCAATTAAAATTCAGATGTATTTTTGTATCGAGTAAAGGGATGAATCCCATTGCAGGTTTTCATAAAGCGACAAAATAATTTTTATCAACTGATTGATTAAAGCAAATATTATTCAACTCTAAAAGAAGGAAAAAAAAAGCGTTAACAGAACGTTAGTGAAAGTTTTATTTTGCTATGTTTCCCTTTAGTCAACTTTTTTTATTCCAAAAATTATATTACAATTTATTTTAATAAATTATCTTATATAAATATCATAATTATATCAAAATATCATATGTCGCTTTATTTTAATAAATTTAATAAACTGCATTAAGAATCCACATAAACTTCCTGGAAAAACATTGGTTTTGGCTTATTAAAGTAGATTTTTCACTCATTACTTTTCTTTCATTGCTTTATCATTAAATATGCCCAATTTATTTTTTTCTGCAATCAATGCCAGCTTTATATCCTATCAATCATATATTAACTACCTAATTAAAATGGAAATGAGATAAATAACTTGCAGCATACTTAATTAACAACTTTTATAATTGTTTTGCGATTTTATTGTTTAGTTTGTTATAGAGTCTGATGCTCATAACCGAATTGTATGATTTCTCCTTCAGGCAAAGGTCATAAGTCAAGTAATAAAAGCTGTTCATAAGTTTTTAAATTTAACTGATTTCGGATGGTCTCATAATATATATTTTTTAATACTGGTATCAATTGTCTCTTGAAAGTAAAAAACTTAATTCTGGTATAAATTTTATTTCCGATATGTTTTAGTTATATTATCTCATTATTAGAACTCGAAAGTTGTTTTTACTGAAATCTCTATTTTCTTTGGTTTTCATAAATGTTTTTCTTTTGTCATTAAAACCTTTCATTTTGGTTTTGTTTTAATATATATATTCATAATTTCAATCGTTTTGGGAGAATTTCAGAATTCCGTGTTCTTTTAGAGTTTCATATTTTCTTTGATTTTTTGAACAATGTTACATTTTCGTGTTTACTTAAAGGTAGAAACAAAGTAAAAAGTTTTCACTTAAAAAAAATCAAGTGAGAAAAATTAACCGGTTGTAATCCCTAAATTGTTTACTAATGACTACTTAATACCAATAAAAAGTTTTCTTATTTCGAAAACTTTATTACTATATTGAATATCATTATTATTGAATACCATTGAGGTCCATTTTCTATCGAAATTTCAATATAGAATATTTCATTTAATTTTTCGCTGTTCTTTTCTTTGGAGATCAAAGAGTGCATGCAATGTCATGTAACACAGAAAACGAGGGTTAGTAAACCTATGGAATTAAACAAAATATTTATATTAGCTTGATTAAGCTCAAGATTTCGACTCCTTTCGATTCAAAGAGATATCTCAAAAAATTAGTCATTATTTACAATTTTTCTTCTTATTACTCAAGTAAATGTCTACTCTGAATTATGTTTTAGTTTGAGACAGCAATTCTTATGTTATAACATTCGAACCCCAGAAGTACAAATATTTGAAAATCTCGAGCCCTAACTCTCACGGGACTACGGTAGCCTCATGAAAAACTTTTGGCTTTGGAGCAGGAGGGTTATAGGTTCGAAACCGCATTCCACTGAAGATCCGCCGTGTATATGGGCCTGGTGCATGTTAAATATGGCGTCGGCGGTCAGACGTCCTCCCCAGTGGTGGCTTGTGAGCTCAGAAACACGGAGGGCTGCAAGATAAAATTTATCAAGAGAATACATTTTTAAAAAGCTACTTTATATTTCAGTAGGCCAAATTTTTTAATTTCAAAGCACGATATGAAATTTCCTGCTTTTCAAACAAATTGAATAGCCAGAATATGTCACTTACAACTAGTTTTACTAATAGGAACTTAAGTGATTGTTGATGTGACGAAAGGAAAAAAAAAAAAAAATCAAAGCTCTACATGCACTTTTCTCCTCGCCCACTTCACTCGCTAACATTCTTCCAAAAATGAATATTTTCTTCAAAAGAAATCTAGCCTTCTATCAAGAGAAAGCAAATAATCAATCAACCAGATGAGTTTCTGTCGACGGAACATAAACAAAAACTAAAACCCATAAACAGCCAATGAGATTACCACGTTGTGGGAGAATGAGGGAAAAAAAAGGAAATATATATTAAAAAGATCACCTTTTTATCGGTCAGTTGGCTCCGTGGCAGCGCAGCTGTGTTGCCTTGCAGCCCATAGCCCGTCTAAGTTAAAGGCAGAAAGGGTCGCTTTTTCTCTCCGTATTTTCTGCTCTCTGATCAGTTTTCAGGGGGCGGGGCAGAGTACGCTGCAGCTCAGACCTGGGTCTCTCTTCGTTTGGATTCATTTTATGTCTTTTTTTTTAATTTTTTCATTACTTTTTTTGCATTTTCGTAAGTCATTGAACTCTTGAGAGTGGAAAAGTAAGCAAATAAGATTAAAAACGAAAAGTACAAGTTTAAAAAATAATTTCAGGGCTGCAACTCTAATGGACGAGCCGCCGCTGGTCCTCCCGCTGGTATGGTGCGGAAGACTGGAGAGGAGGAGCCAACTCAGATGTCGTCCACGTTACTTGACTGCTGCTCAAAATTACGAGGCCTGTCACAAAATAGCCCTGGTGTTGTTTCAAAATGGAACGTTAATATAACTAAACAAACATTATATATCACTTTTATTCATTGAAATCTTGGGAAAGAAAAAAATCTTGTTACATTATAGTTTTATACTAAAAACGCAGCTGCTTCTAATACACAACTGAACGTTGTTTCGAGCTTTGGTACGACATCTCGTCCTCTTTCCTCCTACAGATTATACAAAGGATTCCAAAATTAAATGTGATGTGCATCATGTGTGCATGAAGTTTCAACATTTAAATAATTCATACTAAAATATATTTTATATCATTGATATGTATGCGAAATAAAAGGAGAAAGTAACATTCAGGATTTGTGTTTTCAAGTTCTAGGCGAAAAGACGAAAACTCTTTCTTACCGCAATTTTTATAACTGAAATGCATGGCCGGTGGTAAGGTGATAATAATTGTGAAAAGAAAAAAAAAAAAGATGATTGTTTTGTGATTGAATGGGAAAATCCTACCTGCAATTACATGCCGAACTTATCTTTCGAAAGAAATTGTCAGAAACGGTAAATCGAATAACTAATTTGACATTAAAACAATGTAAAACATATATTTGCCTGCTTTTAAGAGTAGCAATTCATATTTGCATTAACAGATTGTGTGATTCTAATGATTGGCCTTTTTTTGTCTTTTTCCATGTTTTTGCTATTCTCCTCCCCTTCTCTTATTTCTCGCATCCCTAAAGTGGTGGGGGTGGCGCACCACAAGTTGACTACCACTGTGTCATGTAAAAATATTTTACTATTTTCATTAAAATGTAATAATCTTTGTCTTCCAAATGCAAAGAGTATTTCATCTGTCAAAGTTTTACATCATAGACATTTCATGTCCATTTAACTCAGGAATGATTTTCTTTCTGTCTAATTAATGTCTCCAGATCGAGATGAAAAAAATAAAACCAAAACTTCAAAGCCGGTCCTTTTGCCTCGGTGCCATGAAAGGACCTGCAATCTGAAGATGAAATCTTCACGGCAAATAAGCGAGGACCCATATCAGAGCTCAGGCGGCGATTTTCGGTTGTAAAACACGGATTAACAGATCTCCTTGACAGTCGCCCGGGGTAATAAATTGTCCCCTCTCGATCACTCGTACCTAGGGAGGGGAGGGTCACCTTAATTCACCTTGTGGGAGGGAGGGAAGGGCAGTTTGTATCAGCTTGAAGTAATCTCGGCGTTACGGGAAAAGGCACAGCTGTGAAATGTGTCATGTGAGCAAGAATGCCCGGAATGTGGTCAGGGAGTTCTTTCTTAGAGAGAGGAGGATTCTATCTGGGATTCCCTTTTCGAATTATTCCAGCAGTTGTTAGATTGACCGTGGATGCTCAGGAAGTTGCAGTCCTTGGCGATTATGGGATTTGGTAGGGAGGGTTTTAACTAAGATGTGTCATTATTCATTGTTTATGGTCATTGGAAAGTTGCTTCTGTGTTTGATTTGAAGATTTTCTTGACGTAAAGCTTGGATTTTAACGAAACACAGCGGTTCTCGGCCTTTTAGTATTTGGGATACTTATTTTTGCATTTGCTCTGATCGTATTTATGATTTTTGTCCTTCTAGCAATTGATTGTTCTATTTATTTTTAGTAATTTAAAATTGATTTCTAGTAATTGCCTTGATTTTGCCCTTCTCGTCTCTTCTAGTACTTTAATTACTTAATATTAAAATAGTACTTTTTGTTACTTTTGAGTTTCTTAGGAAGTTACTTTTGAGTTTGTTAGCTTCCTATTCTTAAGGATAGTGTCATAGTGTAGGATAAGTAAGGATAATGTTTTTAAAATTTTATTATTTAAGCTATGATAATTATAAATCCAAATATACACACGATATTAGTATAAAATAAGCTACTTAATTCTGCTACTTCAAATACGATGTGTGTTTTTGTTGTGTTTCTTGAAGTTTTGTGTGGAATTTAGGAATATTACAGGTTTGCACACACAACACATGAAATGCACAATTTTCTTACACACAAATTAATTTGAGATTTGTTAACACATTTTCTACTTCATTGGCTTTTAGGTCGTTTTCGTTCCTGGAAATGCTATTTTGCTACTAACTGTGCACCCCATAAAATACTCATTGAAATTCTATAATAGAAAGCAAACTCCAAAAAATAAATATAAAGAAATATAAAGAAAAGAAATATAAATATAAATAAAATGATCGTTGAATTCGTCTCGAAACTGTAGAATAATGAATTGTAAACTCTCTGTTTGAGAGGAAATGAAAACAAGAGAATATAAACTACCTGAGATTTTTTAAAAAAAGAAATAGTAGCTAAAAATCAAGCACAATGCAAAAAAAGGAGAAATGTCTGAAGGATAAGGTGTTTATTCAACAAGAATTTCCTTATTTCATACGCATTCAGTCACTTTCAAATTTTATTCGACACTTGTTTCCTTGTACTTTTTGAAAAGTCATCCGATGAATTATTCAATTTTCCTTGACATCAAAATTGTAAAAACAAAACTATGTCCTTGACAAAAACGTTTTTGATAGTTTCTCTTTCAGTACTTACGAAATCGTTCGAATTCAATTCTGTATCATTCAATGGATATTAAGAAGTCGCACACAGTTTTTCATAGAAATATATAAACTGATTTGCTTCATATTTGCTTCATTCATAGAAATATATCAACTGAGTGCTGTATGAAATGTATGAGCCCATTCATAAAAGCGGTATTTTTGTTCTAAAAGAAAACCCTTTCAGTTTCACTTTTTTTTTCTAATTGTGCTATTCAACTTATCTACGAAGAAGATTTTTTTCTCTTACAAATTTTATTCTTCCAACCGTATTTTTAAATAGAACAATTTCTTTTTAGAAAGTTCTGTTCTAGAATGAATATTGTAAATTTTATCTTTCTATTAATTATTAGCAAGGAGAATGTTCTAAGCAGAATTCATGCTTCATTCATAGAAATATGTCCACTGAGTGCTGTATGAAACATATCAATCCATTCATAAAAGCGGTATTTCTGTTCGAAAAGAAAACCCTTTCAGTTTCACTTTTTTTTCTAATTATGCTATTCAACTTATCTAAGAAGAAGATTTTTTCTCTTACAAATTTTGTTCTTCCAACCGTATTTTTAAATAGAATAATTTCTTTTTAGAACGTTCTGTTCTAGAATGAATATTATAAATTTTATCTTTCTATTAATTATTAGTAAAATCTAAGCAGAATGTTCTAATAATTTCTTTTAGAACATTCTGCTTCTTTAATCAGCATTTCATGTCAAGAAATTATCAAGTTAATTTGTGGCGAATAAATTTGAATTCATTTTTGGAAAGATTTATTTTTAGTTCGGTTATGAGTGAATGATTTTCTTGCTTGTGATTCTGAGCATTAGAATTTTATAAAAAGTTATATATAGTTGGATTTGTGTGTACTATGCTTCCTTAGCTCAAGGTTATAACTATTTTTTATTCGTAATCATTTTAAATTAAAAATAATGAAAAAATAATAATAAATTAATATTGATCAGCAATAAATATAAAACATTACATGGTAATTTTTTAAAGCAGAAAGTACTTCTTCATAATTTGTGCTGCTCCTTTTGGAAAAGAAAGACAACTATTTGATTCCAACCAGGATCGATAACCGTAGGGGCTCAAACGTTCTTCTGCTGGTGGGGTGCGGAAGTTAGGAGAGAGAGTGCTAGTTCAGTTGTCTTCGTCGTCATCTGACCGCAGTTCAAAATGATTAGGTCCATCCCCAAATAGCCCTCATGTTGCTTCAAAACGGGACGATAATATAACTAAACTAACTAAACAACGGAACGATAAACACAGTTTATAATCGTGATTTACTCTATTACATAAGAATATTTCTCAATAACTCTTATTTTGTATTATGCGTGGTAAAATCAACATTAAAATTATTGGAAATCTTTTTCAATGATGAAATTGTAAATTTGACTGAAGAGAGCCTATTAATACTTAAATTCTCACGAGTTCAATACATGTACTGTTACTCGAGAAAAGATTCTATATTATATATTTAATAGATTTCTAGGCGATAAAATTTTCTCGACTGTGAAACGCAGATAGACTTCGATGGACATAACATTGTTACAACCTGTAGCTGATTTATTAACTTCCATCGGTACACAATAAGATATCTTATAGCAATAGAGATGAATTATTTATCTAAGCATCCTACATATATATATAGTAATAATACTTACAGATATGTGTATAATCAAACATCTTTCCTAGTTCTGTATCACTCTGAGTTAAGCAATCGTAATTATGATCATAATTTGCTTAAAAGTAATTGATGTATTGAAAAGATTTGATGTATTGAAAAGAAAAAGCATCAATCAATATTGTGTCCCCATATTTAAAAAGGAAATAGTTTAGTTTCAATTTCTCTATAATCTTAAAACTCGTAAGAACCCTTATTAGGGGAACGCTGGGTAGTATGGGCCACCTAGTGTTTCTAGGGCCTGCTGGTAGATAGCAGCCCATTATTATGTCTACGGTACAGTCATAGTATCAATCTGCCATGTGTAGATAATAGCTGGTTGACATAACTGATTTATATCGATCTTCAATAAAGTTTCTTTGTTCCTGAATCTTTAAATGGTTGCTTCGTATAATTTTTGACGACTCCTTGCGCTTCTATAAGAATAAAATTATGACACTAGTGTTATTATTTAGCTTACTTTATTTAGATTATGCCGTGATAGTTTCATCTTGCTTCCTTTAACAAGACTTTAGACTTCACTATGTTTTTCTTTTCAATGTCGGTCGGATAGTATGGGCCATGCCAAAAGCGGGTAGTATGGGTCATGTGAATAAAGCATACTTTTTAACTTCGCAAAAAAACCCGCCCATGTTTAAGAAGAAGTTTGAAGGCAAGGGTCGAGGACAGTGGTCTGTGGATGTCATGAACCTTACAACTGCAGGAAGGGGGGCGGGGCGGTAGCCTGGTGGCAAGGTTCGGGGTTGGAGGATTCCAGGTTCGAAACCCGATTCCACTGTATGGAGCCCGTGGCGCGCCAAATCAAACCCAATAGCCAAACGCCATCCAATTGGTATGGTCAGGGAGCTTGGAGAGAGGAGTGCAAGCTCAGGTGTCGTCCTCGTCATCTGACCGCGGATCAAAATTACGAGATCTGTCCCAAAATAGCCCTCGTGTTGCTTCAAAACGGGACGTTAATATAACTAAACTAAAGTAAACTAAACTAATTGCAAATGTTTTTGGAAAATAAAATGTCTGAAAGAGCTGCATCCGACCATTACGGTGTGCTTAGAAGTACATTATAAAGAAGAAAAATCGATTAAATAACTAATTTGATAATGGTGGAAATGTAAGCAAATTTACTTCTATTATTGTAATTTGGCTACAGAATCATAATATATCCATTTCTAACCAAAAAGTTATTTGTTTTTATATTAAACCTTATGTTCTTTAGTGTGGTCCATACTATCCGGCATATTTAAATTTTTGCGAAGTGTCGCCTGAAAAATGAGTTGTGATATACAATTTGTATACCTTAGATAAATTTATTTAACATAATCAACATAAAGAAAAGTGTTCAAAGAAAAGTTTTGATCAGTTATAGCTCATTCCAACGAATAATATAAATTTTATATTAAACTTTCCTTAAGGGGCCCATACTACCCGCCGTTCGCCTACGTGAAACGCTGGTAGTACAGCAGCTTGTAGTTTTCTTCATATTGTCACCTTGTCACTGACTGCACTGTAGAACGACGAATTACAGTGGGGAAATTGGTGAACTATATTTCTATTTTAACAAACTGATGAACTTCGAAACTTGATATCAGTAATCTGTAGATTTGGTGCTTATAATGGCATATTTTCATACGTCGAATGTGGGCAGTAAAAATAATAGTTGATTATCCTTGACCTAAATCAACTTGTCTTCAGATTTTAATTTTCTTTTATTAAATTTCACCTTCTGATACTGTTAAATTTTAAACATGAAAATTCTAATTTCATATGTATAAACTCTCATTCCTATTAATTTTTCCTTGCCAAGTCTTGTTTGTACTAGCGGATACCAACTACAACTGTACTAATTTTTTGACTACTGAGAATTCATAGGATTAATCAATCAAAAAGGACCGAAGGTTCCGATGTATGAGATGATCTAATGAATGGAAAAAGGGCTACATGAATTGACAAATAGTTTGTTCAAACTTGAGTATTCCTAAAAATCAACTTATTTCGTTATTGTAACTTGCCAACTTCGTGAAAAATTTTCAAACGCCGAGTTAGTGTTTTTGGATGTTAGTATCCTGCTTCCAAATACAAGTGTGTTTTCCTGTCCATCAATAAAGGAAAGCTCGTTTAAACGAACGGTTTCATCCAAAATCTTTATTTTGAAAAACTATGCTTAGTCGGATCCCAGTCAATCTGTCCCTTTGCATTAAAACCAGAATTCGTAAGTGCCCATCAAATAATAATCATCATTTTGAGCAAATCTAGTTAAACAAATAAGGTGCAATAATGTCACAAGAACTGTAATAAAATTAAAGATATTCTATCGAGACATTACCATATAATAATTAGAATCTCTGCTACATAATTTTAATCTATGCTGTGCTTTGGTTTGATATGTGATTTTATGGCACAGGAGACAGATTGGTGGCTATGATCCGCCAAAAAACTCATATTTATTTTTTATTAAGATAAAATAGAGGAAACCCAGGAAAACCTCCAGTAGCCAGCCAGACAACGGCGAGTACTTCTTACTAAAGCCCGCACATCTGTGTACCGCCTTTTTTGTGCTTAAACGCACAGCATAAGGATCCCTGTCAGTACAAGATGCCCTACAATATTCATACGATGTCTTTATGCGGCATTCAGTATATAGTGGCCCATCGTGGAGATATCGTAGATTAAATTGTGCTAATAGGGATAGAACTCACAACCTTCTACTTCGATTGATGTTTCTCAGCCATGCTGCGACTCAACCCACTAAGCCACAGTTCGGATGCCTCTAATTTTGATTATGTCACTTTCCGTTTGTTTTGAAAAGATTTTAAAGTCTGAGGATTTCTTGAATTTTGTCTTTGATGAAAGTGAATCTATCTTACTTTATATAATCAAAGATAAAATCATCCTAATAGTGGCTTAGTGAGTTGAGCCACCGCATAGCTTAGGAACATCAATCAAAGTAGAAGGTTGTGAGTTTTATCCCTATTAGCACAAGATATTCTAAGATATCGCCACGATGTTGTTAGGATATTCTGAATGCCGCACATCATAAAGATAAAGTTTGAATTTTGTAGGGCATCTTGTGCTAATAGGGATACCTTACGCTGAGCTCTTAACCCTCTGACGGTGTAATTTTTTAAAATCACTATTTAGATGCAAGTTTTGCAAACGTGTTCAAATACCGTTGAGACAAAGGAGTTGTTACTTATATGCAAATCTTTATTAGTACAATAGATATTAGCCTTTGAAAATCGCAGGATACAGCAGAAAATAGACCTGCTTGCAACCCGAAATCGCGGGTTATGCAGTCAGAGGGTCAAGCATCATTATTCAGAAGGTGGCACATCGACGTTCGCGCTTTAGTAAGAAGTATTCCCCGTTGTTGCTACAGGAGGTTTCCACCAAGGGAAGCACAAAAAATGCAAGTTCCCACTGAAAGCTCTCACAGAAGGCAACTTATCCCCAAATGTTGGAGCTAAGTCAGACTTTAAACTCAGATACTACCTAGGTACCTAGGAAGCTGCTGCGCTTATCGTTTATCTAGAGTTATTGGCTCATAGTCTTGGAGAGTTACACTAGACCAAGTGTATGAGTCGCAATAACGACATGTTTAAACATGAACATGTTTCATCAAAGAAATGTTATCCTATGGGTTTTAAGCATGGTAAGAATAATTGGAAATGTAATTGTAGTTGTCTGACAGTAATGGGAATTGAAATGTGGACATTCAATTAGTATATGAAAAATTGTATTGATACAGTTGCAATGAGGACACGTGGGTATTTTTATCCAAGTAATAAAAAAAAAATCAGTGCATTTCGTATGTCTGATCCGAAACTGAGTTAAAACTGTGTCACTTTTTCCGATTGTTTAAAAAAGGCCAATTTTCTATGACGTAGGTGGTAGTGCAGGTAGCTTAGAGTTTCACGACTCCGTTGATTTTGCCCTCTCCAATAAAAACTTGCTAATATTTTGTAAAAGCTAAATTAAAGGAGTCTAATTCTTCTAAGATAGGGGTTGGGGACCTTTTTCCACTGAAATACCTAATTAAATTTCGGCAGTTGAACAAAAGGCCGCACGAGCAAAATTTTAAGGGTTTTTGTTCTGTAATTATTATTATATTACAGTCAAGTATATTATTTCAATGCAAATCGTAAATAACTGGTAAGGCCGCAGGTTCGCCAGCCCTGTTCTAAGATATATTCAATGCAAGAGGGATTCTTTTATAAAATAAAATTTTAAATTACATACCTTAACGTTATTGCTCGATTTTCATAACAATTTCTCCTTAATCTGCTCCAATTTCCCACTCCAGTTCTCTCGCAACTCTCGTTTACCGCACAGTAGCTTAATCGTCGGTTCATTGACAGAGCCAATAGCCGGGCAATCACTCGTGGGCGATAATTTTATGACAGCCCCCTTCTCAAGAAAGCAATATTCTCTCGTTAAGGCCCGGCGACAAGATTTATGACCCATGAAGGAACAAGGGACCTGGCAACAGGGGGATCGGGTGCCCCCTCCCTCCTGGCAGGCGCAGGTCCCGCGCGCCCCTGGGAGTGCACCACGGAAAGTTTGCGCTCTTTTAATGTATGTACGAATTTAGCACTTTCTGATGCGAAAGCGATTTCTGCTGTCTTGAAATGTTGGTTGTTAATCAGAAAAATGGACAAAATAGACTGGTAAAAATTCAAATTTGTACGTTTCTATTTAAATTTTCGTAAACTATATGTCGTAGTATATTATTCGTATAAGTATGAAATTGTTAAAAAATATTTCCAATTAAAATATCATAAGATAACGCAGTGAAATGGAGTTAATTTCCGTTTTCGATTCTTTTATAGAAAGTGCTTACGGACAAATGATGGAATGGTGTTTCATGCTTTTTCTATGTATATAATGAAGTACAATAATTTATAAATAATACTACCTCTGTCCCATAATAATAGTAGCAGTTGATGAATTTAATTTGTTCCATAATAATAGTAGCAAAAGAAAATAAATATAGAACGCAACATTTATTATCATTAAATTAAATTAAGTTTTTGTTTAATTGAGATTAAATTGAACAATAACTTAAAAATATTACTCCTAATTTTAATTTTGAGTGTTTAGATAGTTTTTCGATTTTTCAATAATTTCGTTACTGTATTTTAAACTTGTAGGTAAGATCCCTTGTCTGCGAAGCTTTGCTTTCCCTTCTCCCTGCGTGAGCTTAATGAACTGGACAATCTTTGATTGAAAACTCTCGTTTCTTCATTTTACTCTTACATTGGATTGATATTCACTGAAATAAAACAATTGATTTCGACCAGCGGATGAAATTAGAAAAATAATTATAATTCGTAATAATTAGATTAACCTAAAAATCGAAAGATGTGTCAAAACAAATGACAGATATCATGAAACTTTGATTTTGATTGAAGGCATCGCAATTTTCCGTTACCACAATTTCATGCCATCATCATCTATACTTATAAAAGGCAATGTGTGTGCGTGCGTGCGATACCCAGACGAATCTATCGCACTTACAGCCTTGAAATTTGGCACACAGGTAGTCTCAATGAACCTCGAAGACGGAATTTTAAAATTCAATCTAGAATTTTTTTTATTTAATGTTTTGTGTTGTTTTGGTTCATTTTCGGGACGTTTACGGCTGTAGTATCTTTTCTAATGAAAGTTGAAAAACAATTAATGCACCATCGGATAGAACAAACAATTTTCGTTCTAATGAAGTTTGTTTTGAATTTCTAACTTAATTCACTGAATTTTGAGAAATTTTCAAATAATAGTCACTTTTATGGTAATTTTTGATAAGGATTTTTTCAAATTCTCGTATCAGACTTCTAACAACTCTATAATTTTCATTTTTTTTCAGCTTATAACTGGAACGTTTCTGTCGGATTCAAAACAAGAACAAAATATCTTATTTCCGTTTTTTTCAATTAATTTTTCCCCGATCAATTCAAACAGTTTTTTTGCTAGCGAGATTTGACAGCGAGAGTTTCTCCGGACGATCCCGAAATGCATTGTTTCAATTTCATTGGCTGGTGGTGATCTTCCTCGCAGGAGGTGACGTAATATGCTTTCTACAATCCGATTCCTTCCAGTGACATTGACATTTTCGGCAATGACATTCGTGTCATTGTCGAAAATCAATAATGTGTATCTTTTGATTTAATTTTGTTTTCAAAACTTTTTCGTGTCATTGTGGGCATTTCTCCCCATTTTGTTAAAGTCCTGATTCCACGGGCAACGCCGTGAGCGTACTGCTAGTATTGTATAAACATTGAAAGTGAACTTTTCCCCAAGTGCTACTATCTAGCATAGAACAACTAAAACTCTTTTCATCCATTCTGGTTTCGAAAGAAAACTTGTTTTCCACTTCAATATGGTTCAGTTTATTGAGAATTGTGGTTCTCAACGCCTCATTTCTCCTTTCCAGTGTCTTGATGGCGTTGGACGATCGCTAGATAGGAATTCGATTACACTAAACATCTATTGTGCGTATAGTTAATACTCATTAAATATAATAGATATAAAGACATTTTGAATTTATTTACAGGGTGCCCCGCAAAGGACTCCCTGATTTTAAAATTAAATAACTAGGCAACGGAGACTGATAGAAAAATGAAACCAGTAGTAAATTTATTTTGAAAGCCGTAAAAATCTGTAACAGAAGTTTTAGAATTAGTAACAAATTGTTAGAAATAGCAGAGTCACTGAATCAAGACTGAGTCCATTTTCTGTTTATAAATTTATTATTGCCAATTCTGTCTTCTTGATAGAACTTAAAAAAAACTTGTAAAACATTGCATACATAATACTGATGCATCACACATCTCCATCGTCAAAGACGAGGAGAGTAGCTCATTAGCTCATTATAGTCACTCTCTCTGGGGAGAGATAAAATATATGGCTTTTATATACGTACTAGAAAATCATCCGTCAGGGTGTATGAAGGGTACAAATTGCCTTTTCATTCGAGAGATTTCCTGTCAAATTTGACGTGTTTAAATAGATATATATGCGAGATAAATGTTTAACATTGATTGAAAACAAATAAAATAAACATATGTTTTATGACAGGAAATATTTTTTATTTACATATTATTTACATATTTCTTTATTCAAAAAACCTCTTGATGAACAACATTCCGTGTGAAGTATTTTTTGTTGTTTAACAATTTTATTATAATTCAATAAGCATGGAATTCTCAGCTTGTCAAACGTAAGTCAAAAGTTAAAATTTCAAAGGGATTCTTTTTCGAAATTCTAAGTACTTCTCTGCTTGTCAAACGTTGCCAAAAAATATTATTAAATTATATCATCACGATTGCAATAAATGATAAGATGCATCGAGGCATCCAAACCATATCACGCGCATGACATACCACTGATGTAATTTAATAATTTCTATTAAAAAAACGAAAATTAATTTGAAATATATGATTAATATAATTTAAAATTCCTGGGGAACTATTGATCATAGCGAGATAAATTTTATATCAATCGATAGAAAATTTTATTTCACTATTTTAGAGCTATTAAATTTGAAATTAGAACGACAATTACTTTTTTAAATTTAAAATTACTGAAATTTAGGTGCTCTAAGAATGAAATAATGCTGTTTAACGTCTCGCAGTGCTATGGCGCGAATTTTATTGTTGGTGACGGCAGAGCGTTACCGGATCAGGGAGAGACAGATCTGGTCTATTATATTAGTAATTAAAACTAATGAGTACGTATAAACGATGTTGTGTGACCTGTTTTTTTTGCTATCCTTTATACTTATAGATTTGTATTATTTTTAAGGTATTTTGGATATGGGTTTGACCCAACGTGATCACTACAAGCGTCGTCCACTGTACGTTTTTTAAAAAATCGTTCTACATGTGAGTGTAATAGATTTCTTAATAAGTCATACAGAAGAACACTTCGACTCAGTGAATAACAATTAAACATAAGTTAGCGTCTGCAACTTGGTTCGAACGTCATCAAATTACGAACCGTGGTCAGATGATGACAACGATGATACCTGAGTCAGCACACCCTTCTCCAAGCAACCAAGCCACACCAATATGAGGATTTTCGGTCATGTCGATATATTACGTCTCATAGTGCCATGGCGCGAGTTTTATTGTTGGTGACGTCAGAGCGTTACCGAGAGACAGATCTGGGTTATTATATTAGTAATACTTGACGTCATACAACAATAAAATTACTATCAAACGGCACAAGAGTAATAACAAACAATAAGCTTTACCGTATAGCACGACCGATGATCACCAACACAAATGTTGCCAACAGGTGGCTCTGTAAGTTGTAGTCGTAGTACGGTACGCAGTCTGAGAAAAATACTATAAACAGTCCTTTACAACCAATTGTTGCAATAACGTCACAGTCGATTCAAAATGTGCACCTTTCGCAGCACAGACATGGTGCATATCAAGAATGAAATTTTCAGTCACCCCCTGTATGTCAACGGAAATGGTGGCACTAATTTGAAACTAAATTTGAATCCTCCAGAATAGAGTAATTGCCTTGAACTATCCCACATTTAATGGAACAAGCCTGGATTGGCCCCCATACTCACCCGATCTCACTCCCTGCGACTACTGCTTGTGGAGCACATGGAAGTACACTGTCTTCCGGAATATTCCTGCAACACTGCATGTGCTTGAAGCGTTGATATGTGGGGCACACCGACCAGATTGTGGATACACGCATGATATTAAAATCGGTCCAAAAAACACGAAATAATTGAACTTAGTAATGAAAATGGAAACCAACTGCCATTTTATGGATTTCGGTTTTTACAATAGAAAACTATAATTAAGTGAGCTTGATTTGTCGTTCGAAATCGAACTATCTGCAATCCGTTGCACAACAAATTATTTAGAATGCAATGAATACAATGTTGAATTATTCAACATCAGTTTTTTTTTTCTTTAATGTTTTACGAAAATAGCTATATCTCAAAATATTGTTTGGGAATGGGGTCCTCGTTGTATGACTATGCCCAATGTTAAATACAAAATTGACTTCAATACCATTATTTAATAAGTTTCCGTGACAGTTTTGAATTAGGATGGCTTTCTTAATTGTACTTGCGTAAAAAAAAATCGGGCTTAACCAACTCATTAAGAAAGCCCAACCCTACTAGAATTAGACACACCAAATAAATCAGGTTGACAGTCCAGGGAAAGTTACGTAGGGACCAGTCATTGGACACAGTTTAATAATCATGGAAACGATAGTAATGCATTTAAAAGTGGATGATGTATTTTAGAAACATTTGTAGTAAAACCAGTTATCAATATTCTGGGTCATAAAACCTTGCCTCTGAATAGAAAAGTTGTTTCATTTCGTGTATTCTATTCTTAAATTATTTTCATGATTCTACAAATCGTTACACTTTGTTTACGGGAGACGTAAGTTGACTTCTGTTATTGTCCTTTCTTTTGACAAATCATACAGTAACTTATGGAAAAACAAAAATCATATGAATGCTTTGGGTTCTGTAATAAGGTGTGGTAATAATGGTTGCGCGTATATAAAATGTTTTCGTTGTTGTAGTCATTAAAGTAATAAAAAGGCCGAAAAAAGAGCTATTTTATATTTTTTAACAATATATGGGAGAGTGGCGGAATATACGTACATCTCGTATGAAAGTTTCAAGCCAAAAGAGAACAGAAAATCCCTGCGTTCTCTCAGATAGGAAATTAACATACAAACACGTGATCAAAGTGAAGGGAATATTAGCTATTTTTAGTAAATTACGTAAGTGTTTAGGGAAAAGTCTGGCGCCAAGAAGACACCGTCTTGATTTTCTGTGGGCGCGTGAAAGCAATTAAAATATTCTTTTAGTAATAAATATGCCAAAACATGAGATTTAATATACATCCAGCGCGGGAAATAAAACGAAACTGAAGTTTAAGAAAAGTGATTTTGGAATTCATTAATATTGTACTAAGATTTTAAAATATATAATATTAGAATTTAAAGTAAAATTAAGTGAGATTATTACATATATATATAAGCTTTAATATAAACTTTTATGATGATTTTGAAATTTTATTACACATAGGTAATATACTTTATTAAGAACTTGTTATTTTGTAGCAACAACGGAAAAAAAGTATACAAGAAAGGAAAACCAATCCAAATGATAATATCAAAACACTTATTTATGCAGATGTATTGTCAGACTTGTCTAATGGTGCCGAAAATGAATATGGAATAAGTGATGATAATGAAAGTGTAGTATATTTTACTAATAAAAGAAATAATCATCTGTTACTGAAGAGGTGATAGATATGGAGGACAGGGAAAAGTGTTGACAAGTCAGACTGCAATTGCGATATGGGACATTTTTAAGCTGTAATAAGTCGGTATGATGGACGATATCGCAGCGTACCGGTATTTTGATCTATCGTTTTACATTAAAGACGCATAATAGCATTAATTATATTATTTTATTTTAATACATGTCTTCATAAAATATTTTTATGATGTCATGTAATAATATATTATATTATTGATGTCATGTAATAATATTTACAGTTTATTGTCATCAATGTGTTTAGACGTGCTGAAAATACTTTATTTATTCGCCGGAGATCCAGTTGTTTGTAACTTTCTGCACAAAGCCAGTATGAATTATCACTAACTACAGTTTAAAAATCCACAGTTTAGTGAAGAAAAAAGTTTCATAGCTTCAAATATAGCTCAAAAAGTATAATCTATATTTCCCTCTGATTTTTCGGCTCACAAATTTGTCGCACATTCTTTATGCATTACGTAAATTTTGAATAAGCCATCAAAATCAATCAAACTGAATCACAATTAAAAACCATTTGGGAGAGGTAGCCCTCTAAATTTTAAAAGACATTCATCCGCTTCTTAGAACACGGCGTGATAATCTTAAAAGAAGAAGACATCAACAATATCTACACAAAATAACCAACCAACAAGTCACAGAAATTTAATGATAAATATCACTTCATAGCATTTCCATACGATAACAATATCACCCAAAGTTTCCAATATATTCTAACTAAAAACAAAGACAGCCAACCTCAAGAACGCAGGCGATGAGGTAAAAAAGATATCCTTTTATACGACAACCTCATATTTTAAAATCCTCACATAAGCGATAATAGCAATTTCCAAATGGCCTTCCTCACTAACGGAGAACAATGGAAAGTTGGTTAGAATTTTTAATGGAAAATTATGGATCCCTCTGAAATAGACAAAGCATTCTTGGGGGTGTCCTTAATTGCTTCTTTTCGGGAAGTACGTGTTAATTCGGGGGTGAGAGAGATGCAACAGTGTGCTTGCTTCATCAGGGGAAGTGAGAGGGGGGGGGGGAGATTTATAATTTAGCCGAGTGCTCAGCCGGCCCGGGGGGGGCCCGGAATGTTGAAGGAGGGAGAGAGTACCGTTCTCTGACATCATCCATCAGTATTTGGTAGTCGGGATGATTTTGTAAAGGGTACAGAAGGGGTGATGGAAAAATAAATTTCTGTAGTTTGCAGTGAGCGAATCTAAGAGGCGGCTAAGCCAAGATTCTTAAATTTCTTCCTACTGTGATTTCATTTTCTAGTGGGAAGAATTTTCATGACCCCAAATTTGGAAAATAGAGGAAAAAATTAGATATTAATTAATGATAACTTGCAGGAATTTGGGGCCCTCTTAGAGAAAGGTTCCCATTTTCTCGTGGAAAAATGTTTTTGAGATCTCAAATTTGGAAATTAAATGAGAAAATGAAATATTAACTAATGATAACTAAAAGGAATTTAATTAACATAGCCACTTAATAAGTTGAAATGAAACCAACAAACCTGTGGGAAGCGTTCACACAATCAGACCCCTCTTTCGCAAACCAGTTCCACAAACAGTGTGTTTTAACGTAAAATGCATATGCTATATCAGACGTTTGTAAAAATCCCTAACCACTGATCGCTTAATTATCGCTGAAGAATTTGCATCAATTGAGAAAAAGGGATGTTGGCAACAGAAATAATATACAGGATCCTTTGAGTCAAAATGATTTTCTTAATTATTTTTTGCTTAGAGGTGTTGAAGAATCTGAAACAAGAAGGCAATCTCTTAATTTCCGCGACCATATATATATATATATATATATCCATATACGACCATATATATATATATATATATATATCCATATACGACCATATATATATATACATATATATATTTCCATATATATACACACACTTGGGATCGCTATTTATAGATTAAGTAGCCATAAGCTAAGGGAAAATTTAATGCTGCTGATAGGATTTTGGAAGAATTAAACAATGGTTATTGATGCATAATCAATTATTTAATTATTAGATTTATTAAAAAGTTTACAAAATTAATTGAACATTTTTATTAGTTTTTCCATCGGCAGCCTTGTTCCGTTTTCATGTTTCTATTTTATTTATTTTTTAAACTTTCGATTTGATATTAACGCTTTTTGATTTAACGATAAAATTTATTTATGTTGAAGTTACGTTTAACTGAAACTAATTGTAAATACGAGAAAGACTAAAAATTTTTCTACATACTAACTTTTAAAATGAAATTTATGGTACAAAAAATTTAATTGATGGAAAATGAAATTAAATAAACAAGAAAAAACGCAGTGGTATTCTTTTCATTTGATTTATTACCTTGACATCCCGTTCCTGAAGTTACACTAGGGTTATTACAGAAAAGACCTCGTAGTTTTCAATTTTGTCCAGATGACCTCGTTACACCTAAGACGATATACCCTTTTCCTAAATTCCTTGTCTCACCAGCAGGAGTACGTTTCACTTCGAAGAAATTAACGTACATTAGGCCGCTTACACAACGGATCTATGATGGAATCGGTTCTGCAACCCACGAACCAGGTCTGAAACTCAAGACTGATCAATCTGAATTTAAATTTCTAAAAGGAAAAAAAAATTTCGCCTGTTAAAAGTCGTTTAGATTAGTTATATTAACGTCCCGTTTTGAAGCAACACGAGGTCTATTTTAGGACGGAACTCGTAATTTTGAGGTCAGACGACAAGGTCGACACCTGAGCTGGCACCCCCTCTCCCAGCGAGAGGACGTTTGATCTCCTGCGTATGATTTAACATGCAACAGGCCCAATACACGACGGTTCAGTGGAATCGGTTTTCGAACCTGGAAACCTTCCTTTTTTCCCCTTCGAGCTAACATTCTCTGCGAACGAGAGGAATGAGATATTTGGAATAAAAAAATTAAATATCATTACCGCATCACTGTACTGCAGTCCTCGTATGGAAGGAAATACGAAAATATACTGCGAAGTAGCGTGAGAGTTTTCGTTAAGACGAAGCATAAAATTTTTTCCCTTCTTTTACTACCGTACAGTCATTTAAAGTAGTCAAAGTAAGCTCCTTCAAAGCTTACTGACGTTATTTCTCCAACCCAGCTAAGTGCGTTTGTCCGACAATATTTCCAAGCATTGGACATATCATTCGATGGGATTATTATTTGAATCCGTGAGCTTATATTCACAAAACCAAGACGGTGACCAAGCCACCACGGTTGCTTTATTAACAGAAAGAATGCTATTTTATGTAATAAAGCCACATTTTTATCAGTAAATTAAATATGACTACCTGAATACACAATTTTTAAAGACAATGGAATTAGATTTAAAATTTTTAGTTATATATCCTTTAATTATTTTTTTAGTGAAATTTTTTAAAAAAATTGCAGAATACCTTAGATTTTACGGCTATAACTGAATTATGAATTTTTTGCAGAAAGTATATAATCTTACGAAATGTTCGTGAAGAAATGTTTGTTTATATTCCACATGATTAAAACGAAGTGGCATGACAGTGTCAATTGTTGCTGTCACTTGATAAACATCCTGTACGCTGTTCTAATCTTAGGATCCAATTCACTTCCTGCAGGACAAAAAGGACATGTCATCTCAAAGCAGCGTTAGACAATGTGCAGATAATAGCATAGATGGTGACTTAAACTGCATGGCTATGAATAGATTCCATTAAAATACTAATTTGGAAAGAATACTCAATATATAATTTTAATAAATTGTCATAGTTGGGGCGGGGAAAAAATATTTAGAAATTAAACTGTATTTAAGTGTAAAAAAATATCATAGTTAATTAAATTTTGCCAATTTATTCCTTCCCTCTTATTTGTTTCATTTTAAAAATTTTATTTTGGAATCAGTTAGGAATGTTAGGATTTGAAAGCGATTGATGAAGAATGGTAAGTAAATAATTGTAATGAATCTGTATGGGAATGCTGTATAATGTGTGAAATTTGTCAGCTTTTAGATAAAAAAATAAATTCAGTCATATAACATTGAGTATTATGCTTCTCTCTTGTCTTTATAATTCGAAACGGAAATTATTTTCAAATTAGAAGAGAAGTTAAAAAAAACTTTAGAATTTTAATGCAACGAATGATACTGTTTAAGAAAGCTCAATGATGTCCAACAAGCATTTTGGACTAAATCAAGTTTTATTATAACTTTTTATCACTCCTCATGAAGGACTTTACATATTTCTGATAAATATTCGATACCAATTACGGACTGAACTGTTGAACGAATTTTTACACTATATGAACATATACAAAAAATAAAATGCTTTTGTAGTAAAAAATAATAGTATAAATTTTATTCTACACCAAAATTTGTGTATGCAACACCATAATTTTCACTTTTGTCCATTAGTTGCTTATGCATTACGAGTTTCATGTAGAATTGAAGACGGAGCTTACATGGACCATATGCAATCAAGAGAACAGTTTCCGGGTTAGTTAGACTCCTGTCTGAAAAGCAACTTGTAGATCTGAACCTTGAAACTTTACATTTGTACTTTACAAAATAATTACCATGAGAAATTAATATTTTAAGATTTAATTGAATTATATCTAATTCATATACAGAATCGAATAATCTGTCAAACGAAAGGATTCTAATTACACATTGATTAACCCAATAATATATGACCGAATAGCTGATGCTTACGAATATAGTCATTAATACGAGTGAAACTAGTATAACTATAATTCCATTACAGACATAATACTTATGTGAGAATACTGAAAATTATCCCTTATCATCTACTGAGGTTAGACCACAATATTAGGCTAAACCGCTACAGTCATTTATGAAGCATCGGAGGCGTGCGTGTTATGTAAATAAAGAGCCGTCGTGCTAAGAGCGGTGTACTATACAGCCCCTGATAGTCGGTGTTTCAGTATGAGAAATACTGTCATTTCATCTTTATGTCCAAGCTGCGTCGCTAACCTTAATACGGAATGATACTCGGAGTTTACCGTTGCTGATAATTATGATAAAATACCCATTGCAGCGCGCGTCTCGGCCTTATTAGTTATTGAACTCTTTTAAACTCCTCCCCCCTCCCCATTGTGTTGCGAGAGATAGATTTCAGTTTGCGGAAAACTTTTGTGATTAGTGGGATGCGGCCCAAATCGCATTTGCGGCGACAAATATTCGGTGTCGTTACGGATACAGTGCTTTATTTTGAACTGTCACAGCCTGCTGCACGATCCCTGGCACACTGGCGTAAGCCGGTTTTGCTTAGAAAACCACTTTTTCGGTTGATAAAGTGTGTTATCGCGCATGGATATGGCAGGATGCTGGTGCTTAGCCTCACCTAATCCCGAATTTGGCCTATCAAAGTAAACAAATAAATAAATAAATAAAAATTGCTCAATAATTCGTTTTTACAAGGGCATTTGCGCCTCTAAATTGCTTGTATAGGTTGTTAAGTGAAATAAAATTACTTTCTACACTCTAAAGGAATGAATCTCTATGGTCCTGAAATATCATCTGAAACAAATTCTTAAGCTGTAAGCGGTGTGCCCCATTTTGAAGCTACACGTGGCCTATTTTGTGGGTGGACCTCGTAATTTTGATTTACGGTCAGAGGATGAATAATTCTCTATCTTTTACGGCGATATAAAGCCTGTAACTGCTGCTTCAACAGTTTAAAGGATTGGAGTATATGATCTACATTTGCGAGATTGCCCGAATGTCAGTCGAGTCACTTTTTCCCAAAGTTGTCTTTGCATAAATTGTTAATGATATAAAATGAAACCTGGAATATGGCTTGATTTTAAAATGTTGTGGTATTTTCCGAACCAAAGCCCATGAACTTCAAGTAGTCTACTTAAAAACTTAGGGGCCGCGGTGGCCTAGTGCTAGGGTCTCGGCTTTAGGGACGGATGGTTCCAGGCCCGAAACCCGATTCCACTGAAGATCCGACGTGCATAGGACCCATCGCGCTCTAAATCATACGTAGTGGCCAAATGTCCCCCCATTGGTGTGGCGTGGAAGCTTGGAGAGGGGGCGCCAGCTCAGGTGTCGTCCTCGTCAACTGACCGTGGTTCAAAATTACGAGGTCCGTCCCAAAATAGCCCTCGTGTTGCTTCAAAACGGGACGTTAATGTAACTAAACTAACCTAAAAACTTAGAGGAACTATTAAGATAAAATTGTTGATACATTTTGTGCCAGTTACGTTGCATGAGAAACGTAACTGGCACAAGACAATAGTTTCAAAGCAAGAGCTAATATATTTTTGAATTTGGTTCTCATTTTTGCAATATTTTATGGAAAATGTTGGAACGCTTAAGGCATTGCAATTTTTCCATCTTGGTGTTGAGAAGAAAATGCCAGTAACATGCAGCAATAGGAGGTTAAATCGAAGTTCAATTTAATGCAGTTTTTATCTAATAGCTGTAGATAGAAAGCAGTAATTTTATGTGACAAATAAAATAAAATGATTTATTGATAAGAAAAATAATTTTCATTTTGAAAAATGTATTTAATTTATTGGCAAGAAAAATAATTTAAATTTTTTTGCCCACCGTAAATAATACTAAAACTAATTAAATAAATTTTGCTTTGAAATATATTTGCTGAATAGATTCCATAGACAAATCAGTTTTTTGAAAGAAATGTGTAACAAATTCTCGAAGTTTTATAATTTATCAATTAGAAATTATTCAATTAGAAACAAATCTTGTTCTTGATATAAACATTAAATATTTCGTTCTTATTTCATTAGAAAAAAGGCATTCAAGATTATCATTCACATTTCCTAAATCAGTGAATTCTAGTTCAGATAGTCTATCTTTCCAAATCTTAAAGACGGAAAATCTCTAAAAGTAAAATACTTAATAACAGAAAATAGTGAAGGACTTCTGCTGTCTTGAAATATTTGTTGAACTGTTCAATAAGAATGTTATCATCTGCCATCTCATAATATGTTTTGCTTCTTTTTTCTAAATTTTCGGGCCTTTTTAAAAAATGGCGTGGAAAATTGAAAAAAGTTCATTATTTTAATTTTTGAACTAATATTATTTCCTTAAATTTCCTCCGTATATCTTCACTAAATAGGATGGCAAATTTACTGTTTTCCGGCAATTGGTTTTATTTGTACTTTTGACAGAGTGCTGACTTTATTTCATTTATAATGTATAGCGCTTTGATTTCAAAGAGGTCGTCAATCGTTTTATTCATTTTAGAAAAGTTTTCCTCATATCTGCATGATATTTCCAAATTTCGTTTTGTAGGGCCTCATAAAATGAAAATGAAATGGCACGGTTTAGTTCATTACTTTTATACTTGGTTAATTAAAATGTTATGTTTTTTTCTTTGAGTATGTGTATGTATTTCTTACATTTTCGTGTATTTAAGTAAACGTGAAGTGTTTTTAAACGACTTAGTCATTCCTATGGAAATTTGGTTGAGTCTCTATTACAAAATTTTAGATTCTTATAGACACTAACGTAGTTGTACATTTTTTAGTGTTTCAAATAAATATGTTGCAAAATATATAAAAAAAATATTTTAACAATGTTTCTATAAAAATGTCATATGTAAACAGTAAACTGTTTCCATTAATACTTACTAAATCAAAGAACTGAAAATTATTAAATTTGAAAAATCTTTCATTTTTTGTATACAGAGCTTTGCATTCAGTTTAAAATTATTTATACTTTAAGGTAGTTTTAAAGGATAACTTTTTTACATTTAAAGGATTTTTAATAAGACATCCTAAGGATGTATTTAGATAAATTATTTGAATAACAAAAACAAGTTTGTGAAAACAAAGTAAATCTTATTAAATAGTATTGATTTCTTCTAAAGAAAGAACTTTCTTAATTTTCTCCATTGAAGAAAATTCATCACTTAATTTCAAAATTTTAAAAGTAGTCAGAAATGAACTCTACTGGAAAACTTATATATTTACTAATACTATCCTTCAAGGAAATGCAAATCTTTTCATTGAAAGACATGAATTATAACAAAATTTCTGAAATGTAAGGTCGCGTAACTAAAGTCTAACTTTTCCATTTGAGATGTTAAGCATTATCGATCAAATCCGTAAATAATCCATGTACTTTTTCCGTTACTTGTTTCCGTAAGCACAACTTGTCATGAAATAAACTTCTTTAACATATATCATAAAAGACAAATCTGAATATGCTATTGTTTTATATCCAGCTTGCTAATAAAAATCCTTTGATAACCTAAGGCTATTTACTGTATGCACCAACAAATACATGAAAGTGTTTCCTTACTAGAATGCATAACTGATAACAAAAATTGTGAAATGTGATAAGGATAAATATAATGTTACTACCTTGAACTAAAATTGTTTAAATCTCGCAGTCATAAATATAAGAATAATCCATGCATTCTTCCTGTCATTTGTTTTGATAAAAGTAATTTGCCACTGAACATAAATCTTTACCATTTATCGTAGCAGACAAATTTGATTATATTATGGTTTTACATTCTATAAGTATATAAAACGCCTTAGACTACCTAAGACTTCATATGAAATAAATGTACATGAAAATGTGTATGTGGTCACAAAACTGTCTAAATGTGACGGTAACTACTTTGTAACTACTTCGAACTAACGATAAGACTACCCGTTAAATACAAAAAGAAGCCTTCCTCCTGTTGCGTGTTCGTGATAAAATCAACTTGTCAGAAAACCCACTTCTTGCAAACTTATCATAAACTTCGTTATTTAAATATGCAATTACTTTTCTCTCATCTCGCCCATAAAAGTTTTTAGATTGGCAGAGCCTATTAGATACAAGCAAAAAATGCATGTTCCCAGATAAAAAAACATCTATGATTGCTTTCTTTCCCCATCTGTGACAAAGTAAAGTGTCCAAATCTTCATTATCCGCCGAAAAAACCCCACTCTACTAAACTTCCTTCTCAAATCTACTAGGACCGATGAGTGACACTGGATCTGTTGATATCACCTGTTTTAAGGGCCTAAATGCAATACTCACGATCTGGAAATGGGACATTAAACACCTAACGTCCCCCTCTGTAGTCGACTCACGAATTTGCAGAAAAGCATTTCGATTAGGAAAACCTCCCATTGGGCGGCACGTTATCTGTAAAAATCTGACAACATTATGCAGACGTGAGTGGAAATGCTTATGGTGTCGGTCTCCGACAACTGCTTGCAGTGATGAACGGGATGTCGAAATATGCGGATCGACATGACATTCGGTGATAAATTTCCAATCATAAACTCCAGATAATCACGTCCATTGATAAAGTCGATGAAAATCTTCTTTGTAAAGAAAAGATCCAACAATGAGGTATACACGCTAAAGACGCGGCGAAAAGGAGGTGGTTTTGGAATGCGGTTTTGCCATGGTGGTTGGTTTCGAGTCACGGTCATTGTTTCAGGTTCCGGCAGACTAGATAGTACTTTGGTTTCTGGTCTGGGGATTTTAAAAGTGATTGGTCTGGAGTGCAGTTTTTGCTAATCTTATTTTCAGTTTCTAATGATCGTAGAGCCTCCCACAGGAAAACTTTTGTCTTTTATGATTAAGAGATTATTTTATTGCAAGTAAATAAAAGGCATTTTTCTGATAATTAAGTAGACGTTTAGTAAGATAATTATTTATTGAAAACTTTTAACTATATATATTCCAGTAGTAGTCTTGATTAGGGTCTAGGAAGCTTAAATGTATCTTTAGACATAAAATTATGAGGGATAAACCTCAGTCAACTAACGATAAGGTGGTGGGTGCCAAAGAACAAATGGGTATCCAGATGTACAAGTGGTATCCACTTTACTATACTTCTTAATTTAACCATCGTGAAGTGTGAAGGTACGTTATATAAATTAAAGATAATTTTCAAAGCAGCTGTGTGCCTTTTCATCCGATGGTGGTTGTAAATTATGAGGTCTATCTCTATCAGCCATTTATGTTACTTTAAAATACGAAGTTCATCTAGAAAATGAATAAATTATTCCTATGAAGACAGGTAATAAGTTATTTTTCTGTAAAAAGGTTTGTTAAATTAAAATAAATTGATTGGTAAGAAAGTAGTACCATTATCTTTTAATATGTAACTTGGTTTATACACGAGTCAAAAAATTGAAAAGGAAACTTATAAATCGATACACGATCCTAATGCGCTTCCTTACACATCAACAAATCCTTACACGGTAACAATGGCAACGATCGAGAATGTCGAAAGCTCCAGCAGCTTTTGGCGAAATGATTATTATTTTTATTGAGCAATGTTTCGTAAAGAGAAAAAGAAAGCCAGAAAAGTATTATTTATCCAAAACATAAAATCTATTCTACCATCTTTTTTTTCTTCATATATACGATGCACGAAAGATAACTTTTTATAGACCGTTTTTCCGCTTGGTAGAATACCAATAAGTTTATTTCTGTTTCAAGTTAAGTCAATCAAAACTTTAATGGAAAATTCCATCTCACCGATACACAATTGGTAAAAGCAAACATAAACCGGACAAAAACAATAGCATTACACTTCTGGACAAACTTTATAATCCTTTACAAAAGTAGTTGGGAAAAAATACTTTATGCTAATGCTTTTAAAAATGCACCAGGTTTTATTTAAGTTACCTTTTTACCATAAAGTTCACTTGTTCAGTGTCGAGTGAAATATCCTTGAGACTTAAACCGGTTGTGCCTCCAAGAATGAATCCTTGTGGTTTTGTCTTTTTATGCTCCGCGATCTCGTTTCTTGCCGTAACTCGGAGTGAAATATTGGCGAGTGGAAATTGTCTTTTAAAAGAAGAAGCTTACACGAGCTCTTGAATTTTTGATTAGAGATTTTCGAAGACATTGTTTTCGAATGACACATAGTTTCAAGCGGTCGGAAAAACTCGCTTTTATATTCGCGGCGTATAATACTCCGAATAATGATTGATGCTTGTTAGATTTAAGTAGCAATTTCTCATGGAGGTTATAAGCAAATAAAAAAAAATCGCATCAGTCTTTGAAGCTGAAATTTCTTAATTTCCGTAAGCGCCTGAGTGGTTTCTTAAAAAGCCGTTATATCAATTAGATTCTTTTTTGTTTCGGGAAATAAGCATCCGCTATGCACGCATTCCGAGAAGAATATGATGTTTAAAATTATTCAATTAAAAACAGTTTTGAAGTGTTAAAGTTTTAACTCATTTGTACAAAACTAGAGTTATTCAAAGCTGTCTTTTATTGCATTGGAGAATCCTCTGAAATAGAATTCAGTTATAATTTCATAATGTTTGATTCACTTGTTTTCTATTGTAATTTTAGAGTGAGTTCTCGTGTTATACAAAATTGACCCCTGCGGTCACTATCCCGGGATAACGAAGATTGACTTCAGATGTACCATTCTAAGCAAGTATCAATTTTATCATGTGACACATTTATAAACATTCCTTTTTATATTAATCTATACGAATACAGCAAACATTAATTGTACCATTCTAAGCAAGTATCAAAATTAACATGTATTAAATTTATGCACATTTATTTTAACATCAAACTGTACTTACAGATGTAAAAAAAATTAAGGGGAACTTACCGTTCATATTATTTTCCATGGTTTCTATATGTGCGCCGATGAATAGTTTGGTACAATAATTATGTGAAATTTCAAATGAAGGGGTAATTTTGTTGGGTTGTAATTTCAAGCGTAGGGTTGTAATTTCAAATTTGATTATTTTATTTTTCGTTTTCGTAAAAAATAGTAGAACATTTGATAAACATAACTTTGATTAAAAAAATTGATGAAACGTAAGAAATTTTGATGAAATATTTCAGTTAAAAGTGAACTTTTAAATCTATGCCAACTAAATCTATTGTCATTCTAATAAATTTACACTGCGTAATGATATTTCGGTTTTTTTAATATTAGAAGAAGAAAATTTATATTACACGGAAAACTTCAGTCTGTGTTATTACAGCGGAAAAACTCTCTTTTATTTTCCATTTCACTTCTTGAAAATTTTTACAAGCATTACATATTTTGCTGATTTGTGCGTTATTCCAGATAATTTTAATGAATATTAATTAATGATAAAATGTGCGAAATTTATAGTTTGATTTTATTAAACGACGTAGTTAAACATGTGTATGATGCAGAAGTTTTTAACAACTACAAAAGTCATTCATTAGGTTTTCATGATAACTTATTTGGTGACAATCTGCTTCAGCGCCCTTACTATTGAAAAAAAAATCGTTCAGTCGTTATCAATCTCTGTAACTTTTGTTCTCAAATTTCATAAAAAAAAAAATTTTAAATGAGCCATTTTTCAATTCATTATATTTAGGTGCTATTTAAACGATTTAAAAAAAATTCCGTTCTTAAATAATGTAAAATTACTATATCAAGAGAGTTGACTAATATGTAATTGATAATTTACAATGCCATTAGTAAAATCAACCTTTAACCCTTAAATGCCCAGTGTTTTATTTAAGCCACATACCCAATTTTGTTTTCTAAACTCTTGAGAATAAGACTGAAACTCTAATGCCTGATGTTGCCAATAGGATGCATACTGAAATTTTTATTATATCAATTTACATGGCAGCCTGAGTGCTGATAAAAAATAAAAATAAATTGATGTTTTTCACTTGAGGCTGAATCTTTTTAGCTTTGTTTGTACGTTTGAGAATACCATATTTTATTCTACAATGTTGAAAGAAATTCCTTATCCTTATTATTAGTTATCAAAATTCATCTGTGTTTAGTATTACAGAATTTTGTCAAGGATATTTTTTTCTGAAATAAAGCCCAGTGTTGTTAGTTGGTAACAAACTGTTTTTTAGCCGTAATCCATACTCAAAACAAAATAGGAATTTTTAAAAGTATTTTTCCCATGTTTTATTCAAGAAATGAAAGTCAAAAAACATTTTTTTTTTATAAATTTTAGAAAAATCGGGCTTTTAAGGGTTAAATGTAACTTACAATACATACTATCTTATCTCACACACGTATATTACAAGCTATTTATTTAGAATCTTTCTATATTATTAGAATTAAATAGAGACAAATAAGTAGCTTCCTGATTCTTTTTTTCAAACATGTGATGGAAGATTTTAGGGAATTAGTATTAGCCACCTATTTAGAACGCCAGATTCTGTGTTACTTCCAGATAAATTACAAGATATTTCTACTATTTTTTTGCCATGTACAATTCACCACTTTCTCATTGGGTGGTCTCATTAGCAATTGCCAGCACATTTCTTCGTTATCTATAAAGTATTGCTTATGTTAGAACAGGTGACTTTTATTAAACCAGGAATTGCAGAAAAACTCTGTTTAATGCGTAAAATCCATTTAGACGCCATTAAACACATTCGGAGACATTTTAATGGTCAGTAAATTACTTAGGTCGGGTTTTTTGTTCGGAAGAAAGGAAACCAAGGGGGAAAAAAACTTTTTCTTGGAATAGATAAGGAGCAAAAAATCTGTCGAATATTCTCTTTTTTTATTCGCTATTTAGATATATTACTGAAAATTAAAATATACTTTTTTTCATCTGTGGTAATATTATTTCGGAAAGGATTTTGATCGTTTCCAGGTAGGTAAAAAGTACTCTTTGTTCTCATCAATATATAAGAAAAATTTTATCTTGATATCTGGGATATGGTCATTGTTAGTTTTAGGTACAATATTTAATAAATTGTATTTTTATATTATTAATAACATATTAAAAATGAAATGAAACCTTTTTAGTAATTCTTTTCAAAACTAAACTGCGACATCGTCTGCTTTCACCATTTGTGCTTCTAATGGATTTATTTTAAATTTCATTTATCGGTAATAATGTATTAAAACGAAATTTTTTAAAAATTGAATTTTTGAAGTGTGCTTAAACCAAACTTAGTCTTTTATAACCATCTATTTTTCCAACCAAAATTGAATCGAGCGAAAGGAGCCTTCGTGATGATAGTTTGAGGGGTTGATAAACGGACAAATTGCACAGAAATGTTTCAATCCGAAGTGTTCATGATCATCACATGAAAATTATCGAAAATATTTTACAAGTTTATAAAATTTTAGAGATTTTTCTTAAAATTGATAGTAATTTTAAACAAGAATAAATAAAGCCGCCCAGAATTAAAATCACCGAAGATTCTGTTCTAAGAAAATTCAATTTTCATAACGTTGATTAGATACCAATAGTGAGTAACATTATTTCTAAAAAAAATTTATACTATTTCTAATAACTTTTTTATATTATTTTTTAACAAAAAATAAGAGAGTTTAATAAAAACATTTTCAAGAAACTGCAACAATCCACTTTATGCTGAATACCATTAAGGCAAAGTCCATTATATTTGGTTTTGCGATATCGCTTCGTAGAATTAAAGGGTTTCCTTCTACATCAAGCTCGTTCCATTAATTATATATGTTATACATGGTTTATATGCAAAAACATCTCATCAATCATGGAAACGTCACTTATGCATATTTTTACACACATCCGGGTCGTTAAAATGCATATTAAAACACCCCAGCCATTTGCATTTACTGATGAACAACATCAGGTGCATCGGATGTGAAACATCCCTAAAAAGCAGAGATTTACACTTCTGCACGTCATGTGTCCTCAGTGTCACAGCAGGTGGTACCGTCGTGTATTCTTCGAGCAGACCAGGCGATCACATTCGCGGGAACTGTCTCCTGTATCTGCGCAGTACATCACGAGATTAGCGATGATGATAGTGAACAATAAGGCGGCATCGGCGGAATGACTAATCTAAACGCGATTAGTGAACACCTGAATTGACTAAGAATGACGGTTTACGTATGCATGTATCGGGATGGGAGATAAGGGAGGATGACGTCTCGGATGATGATCGGGCACTTTTGGTGAATGTCAGAATTGGCCAATGGAGTGGTTTCGTCATTTGTTTTTACTTTTACTTCGTTTTCCTTGAGTAAAGTAACATCTTCCTCTTTGAAATTGGAAGTTCATAGACCATTGGGAGATTTGATTATAAAATCGCCCGCTATTTTTTTCTGTTGCTTATTCTATCTAAAAAGAAAATAACTCACAATTAACTCGAATAAACAAGCGGGCAGATTTGATAAACTTCGGACCTTCCGAAGACCTAAGGAAGATTAAGAAAGATCTTGGAAAAATCTGAAGGAAGATTTGATTAACAAAATCACTCGTTATTATTATTATTTATTGTCTCTACTATCTAAAAAGAAAATAATCCACTATCAATCTGAATATAAAAGCTGGAGAATTTGATAAGCATCGGACCTTTGGGAGGCCAAGGTGTCCGAAGGAAGGATTCTGTTTTTAATTTAATTTTGTTTTTCGTGTAAGTAGAATAAGATTTTATTAAGTTCAAAGTTTCCGCTTTAAAGTCCCGCTATGATTTAGAAGTGCACTCTACTTTAAAAGAGAAAAATAAAAAAATGAAAAAAAAAAAATGTGATATAGATCACGAGTTTTTCCTTGTAAATGGAATAAAATTTTGATGGAGTTGAAATTCATGGTCAAATGGAAATTCTTCTTGAATTTCCAGCAAGCCGCTGAAATGCATTAAATTACTATCTGAAATTTATTTCTTTTGAAACGAGATCATTCGTGGCAAAAAAGTAAATTGCATCATTAGGAATTTTATTTTTTTGTGTGTGCATAATTAGAATAACATTTTGACAAGCTAAATCTAAATTGCCTGCTTCTTGTTAGAAGCAGGATCTTAATTCCACAAAAGAAAAACAAGAATAGCATTATACATCAAACCGGATTTTAATTTGTCATATTCGAATATTCAGTTTACATTTCAAACAAACATATGAGCCTATTTTAAGTATAATAGTATTACGGAAGCAGTGTTCAATAACTTTCAATTTGGTGGGTAAATTATGTTTATAGGCAACAACTAAATCGGGGATTTTAAAGGTTCAGCTGAACTGATTATACATTTTTATGAAAATAATTTAGCAATTGTCTTTTGTTTTATTACTATATGAATAGACTGATTTTAAAAGGGTACTTCTGACATTTAAAATTTTACAGGAGAGTAAAAAAAAAAAAAACTAATTGGCCGTAAACAACATCGAAATTGGGGTTCAAGATATTTCTAATGTGTTTCGCAGTAGAAAATGAACTTACTGATGATAACCAAAAAATATTACAATTATTAATTTTTGCAAAAATTCAAATTTAAAATTTCCAGCGGTCCCTTTTTAACATCAAACAGTATAAAAGTTTCTGAATTTTAAGGAATAAATTATTATAAAACCAGAAATATAAATAAAATTTAACTAAGATTCAGAATTTATTTATTTGTGAGTAACTTTATTTAAAAACTCAAAATAAAAAATAGAATTATAAAGTTATTTATTTTCAAGTAAAAGCCAGATTTAAAACAGAAAAAAATTCTTTGAAAAATAATTAGAAGACAGGAATATCAAGGAAACTCAAATAAAATTAAAAATTAATATATTTGCAAGTAAATTTAAACTTAAAAGAACCCAAATAAATTTTAAAGTTATTCATTTTTAACTAAAATTCAGATTTAAAGCAAAAAAATCAGGGAAAATCATTGAGAAAGCCTGGAATATCAGTGAAACTCAAATAAAACTAAAACTGAATCTATTTATAAAGAAATTTAAATTTAAAAAACTACTGGTTTTTAAGTAAAATTCATATTTAAAAAAATTCAGGGAAAAACAATTATAAAGCAAGAAATATCAATTAAACTTAAATAAAATTCAATATTTGTTTATTTTCAAATAAATTTAAACTCAAATAAAACAAAATAAAATTCAAAATTTATTTGCTTTTAAGTAAAATTCAGAATTAAATACAAAAATTAATCGCAAAAATAGTGATGTAACTGAATTTTAGTCCTCTTGAGGATCAACGGAAACTTTGATGCTTTACTACAACATAACTGGCGGAATTTCAGATTTTAAACCAAACCTTCATCAAATCAAAAACACAAAAAAAGTAATTTCAGCCGAGTATGCAGAAGTCCCCTTTTAAATCAAAAGGTTCATATATTGCAACTGCATAAGGGGAAGAAACAGATCAAATTTATGCCGTAAAATGTGAGATCGTGTTCTTATAAACGAGAAACAATTTCTTAGCTTTTTTTTATTCTAGTATTTTCGTTGACAACACACATGACAGCCTATATTTTAAAAAAAATCTAAATATGTCAACCTCTGGCGTTCAATAGAAAGGATTTTATTTTTTAATTACCATTGGTTGACATACTACTGGAAGGATGAAAGAAATTCGCCTGCATACCCAAACTGCTTGCACTGTAAAATTCTTTCATTCCTTATATTCTATGAAAAATCATTCATGCTTTTTTTGTTCAATTATTAATACAATACACTCTTAATTTATCGGTCATCGAATCAATGGATTTTGAACTTAACGAACAGAATTCGATTATTGCGCCAAATGTAGTTGGAAGAAAGATGTCATTGAAGCAATAACTTCCATCAGATTCTTAAAAGATGAGCGATTGTAATATGGCAAAACAATATTGCCGCCACCAAAGGGAAAGCAACCAAAGCAGTTATAAGGACTTTATACAGCACAATTTTAACTTTCTAATCTTATTTTTAATATTGCTAATAAAGCACAAATCAAGATCTAAATGACTTTTGATTTTTTAGGCACATTTTCACTTCAATCTTTTTGTCAAATCCAAGGTTTCTTGCATATATCGTCGTCGTTCAGGCAGAAGTCACCAAGTCCACAAAAACCTTTTGACGGACTACTGCAGTCAATTAGAATTTGCAATTAATTTTTTCGTGACAGAAACCTGTTTTTTAAGCATCAGTAAATCAACCGTAGGAGCTAGAAATCATCTTTAAAATCAATTTTACTAATTGTCATAACGACACAAAATGAATTAAGTTTAAACTGACCACATCTCGAAACTGTAGTTTTGCACTTAGTGACTTTTTCTCTGAACGTCGACGATATAAACTATAAGACTGTAAAAAGGGTGATGTAAAAATAATAAATTTCAAGATAATTTAAAATTATTAATAATAATTGCCATAGTTTTTAGCAATGGAAACAACTATTAGCAACAATGTTAAACAATCAATAAAAAAAATTTATTTAGCTAAAAAATCTCAATAATATAAATAATAATTGAAAATAGTTTGCTATTTGCAAATTTATCTTGAATTTACAAAATAATATACCAAAAAATTTCATTTGGTACTAGCAATGTTTAAGTTGCTTACTACAGGGATCACCTTTGGACCTAGAGCCTCTGAAACACAGTTTGCTGCGTTGATTAAATTTAGAGCAATAGCTTGTGAGTCGGGTAATATTATGTTCGAAGCTTTCTCCAACTAAGTACAAATTTTCTCTCATTATTGTACATGATGAGATTATGTACATTTTATGAAAGAGGTAAATCATAATTCTATAAATGGATAAACTTCTCTGATAGCACCTCCTCTGATATTGAAGTAGCAAAGTATAAGTCTGAACAAGGAATTGCAAAATTGTGTAGAAAATATCTTAAGAAATGTATTGACTGTAAAACAAAGCCACAGGCCCAGGCATAAATACAAACGATTGTGGAAATTGCTAAGAAACAGGAACACTGTTATTTCAAATAAATGTAATTTGTTTCATTTCTATAAACAAAGATCCTAGATTCCTTTCAACATTACAAACTGGAAATAGGCCAAAACTGGTTCAATAAACGAGTGTAGGCTTCATGTTTTGCCTGTCGTCCTAACAGACGGTGTTGGCATGTTTTATACAATAGATGTTACCCATTCATTCTTGTGTTTTATTCGTAGCTTTATGGGGTTAAAGAAAGACTTGGAGGCATTAAACGATTAATTTAAAAATTTTGAACGACATATTTGAGGAATAAATGCCTTTAGCAATGCCCAAATAATGCGTTTAATATTACCAAATTCTTCCAAATATTTTGAGTCCTGACATTTAATATAACATTTAACTAATGGCGGATGCCGAACGTATTAAATCATATTAAGTATGAAATCAGAATTTGTTTAATAGCTCTGCAGTCGGACAACATTAATCACTTAAGTGTGAATCCCCTCTCATAAGCACTGTTTATATTTCCGCAGATAAAAAAGAAAGTGTAATCAGTGAATGAAGGTTTAAATAACACCTTTCACCGACTTAATAATCATTATCTCCATATGAAGTTATCTCCTCCGCCAATACCAGGCACAGAGATAACGTTTCCCACTTAAACTGAAATCAATAAAACTCTCCTTTTAAACCGCTCAATTTTCTCTTTTTCAGCGATAATACGACGCTCTCCGGAAAAATAAAAGTGGACGAGAAAAATGATAATAAGTGCCTTTAGTGAAGGAAATTACACTGATTAAGCCGTTAACAAGGCTTCCTTGTAGCCAGAATAAGGCCGATCGTAAGCATCGATTGAAAAGTAATCGATGAAGATTAATTTCTTCATCGGTTTTTTGACAGCAGGAAATGGTAATTACGATTTATTTTTTTCATTATTATTATTCCCAGGAGGGAAATGTAACGGGGGAAAGGCAAGAAGAGGAATAATTCTGTGCAATAATTGATGACTTATTAAGTGTTTTGTAGCCCCAGGTGAGATATTTTAATTTTAATGAGGGTTGTTAGCCTTCGTCTCTGTGTGGAAATGACTAGTGTTTTAATGGTTTACAAGATGCTTATCAGTCTAATCAAAAATGGGTGAGATGTCTGTACACGAACTCTTCTTCCAACAGCATCTCGGCCTTGGGAAGGGAGAAGTGGTTAAATTAAAGTCTAAACGGTTACAGCATAAGTTATCTAGACTGCTGATTTTTTTCACTGCGCGTGCATTTGGTCAATCATTTATTAGGATTCTTAGCGTTGTCAACGTTGGTTGTTAGAGGTGTAAACTTCAAGACTTGAAATTTGTGTTTGACGCGTTCCTTTATTTATGCTTTAATTAAGACGGGACAAAAATTTGCTAACTAGATGTTGAGAGATAAATATCATCTGTTGTTTGACGTGTCTAGTCAATAAAATATTGCGTTTCTTTGTTGAAAAAAAAATTAATGACTTTATTGGTAACTTGTTAGATTTCGTTGCTTCTTGTAGCTTCGACCAGTATATGACGTTAACTGTGGCTGGTTCTTATAGAATAGGTTTACTTTGTCTTCATGTATTTGAAATCGGATGCTGATATTCGACGAGTATAAAATAAAAGTTAATTGCAATTTTTGATTTTATTGTTTTGCACTGGGAGAACCAACAAAAGGTTTTATATTCATTGGTGGATGTAACATTCATTTCTTAAAGAATATCAATTCATTATTTTAAAATCACGAATAAAGCAGTTCTATTAATATTACTGTTACCGACTAAGTGTGAAAAGCAGATATCCTGTGTGTCTGGCATTTTTAGGCGAAAGATGATATACCTTGATTTTCATCAACATTCCAGATATTGCCCAAAGGGAATCCGTATAATATTTTCGCATTCTGTTCCATACCTAAGCGGGCTACAAAATGTCGAAAGGCAAAAACTCTTCTTGTGATAGAAGTTTGACTTTGTATATAGTGTCCATTTCCAATAAGAAAAGTAGACCGTGGCAGCCTCGTGCAGACTCTCGGCTTCGGGACTTGAAGATTGTGGGTTCGAGACTAGATTCCACGGAAAATTTTCCCGAGTCCATACATGCCGGGGGGTTAAGCGTCCCTTCGCTGCTGTGGTGTACACAACCCCCCAGACTTCGCCTACCTTACTCGGTTTAAGGGAAGAAAGAGCCGGAGGGAAATCTGTTGTGGTGTAGAATTTTGAAGAGAAAGGTACCAAATTGGCTGCTGTCCTCGTCATCTGACCACGGTTCAAAATTACGAGCTATGTCACAAAATAGCTATCGTGTCGCTTCAGAACGGAGCTTTAATCCAACAAAGCCAAACTAAACTAATCCTGCAAGAGAGTTTTTTGTAGGCCTCGGTGAGAAATTTATTTTAACGGTTGTTAGTCGTTGCCTTTTAGCGTTTTGCAAGACATTTAATAAAAATGGTTGAAAGATATCTATTCAAGAACACCATCTCAGTCTTGGTTAGAGTGAAAGAGATAAATTCAAGACTAAATGTTTACAGATAAGTTATTGAGAGTGATCTTTTTTCATTACGCTTACACTCAGTCAATTATTTATTACGGATGTTTAGGTCTGTCCGAGTTCTTTGTTGAGTAAAACACAAGACTTGAAATTTAGATTTGATAGGCCACATTTTTTTCCCTGTAAAGATAATTTAGATGAGATAAAGAAATAATATATATATATATATTCTTTACTTCTTGTTTCTTTTGCTATATTGCGCTTTTTCGTTCAAAAAAATTAATGACTCTGTTTGTTTCGCATAAGAATTCGCTTTACTTAACTTCAGTTTTCTTAATCCCTTGAAAATCGAAATGGATGGCAAATTTTATGTTTCAAAGATTTGGAAAGGAGCTCGCATACTCTCTTATCTTTCCTATTTTAATAGGCTCTCTTGAGTTTTCGTCTTGCCATAACCTAAAGACTAATAACAATGGACAACAAAAAAATTTTTTTTTCATGTTGCTTGAGAAAGAAAGGTTTATAACTATGTACTTTTGTGCCCTGATTTCAAATCTGTTAACCGTTTTTCTCAATCACCCATAGTTTTTGAGCAGCGTAGTAACTCTTATTATATGCATTAGGAAATCGCATTCAGCTTGCAATATTTATACAGGCATATTACAATGTTACAAACCTTCACTTTCTTGTGTACTTCGCCTGTCGACTGTGCTTGACCTGAGGAATATCTATTTTCAATGTCCAACAATAGTCGGCTAACATTTTGGGATTCCATTTCCCTTGGTAACGAGCTCCCATATTTGAGATATCCTTATGGAACAGTTCACCATGCTCGTCGCTTACTTATCCAAGGTTTTCAGGGAAGAATTCTAAGTGGGAGTGCAAGAAATGGATTTTCAACGACATGTTGCATCCCATGGTTTTGTAGGCCTTTAAGCAAGTTATTTTCGATTTGCCTTAGTTTTCCCCTTTGTGATTTCCGAGGAAGTTTTTTGCTAACTCCTTAAACGATGTCCATGCTGCGGCTTCCTTCTTAGTCAGTTTACTCTCAAACACCGGATCCTTCATTAGTTGTCTAATTTGAGGTCCAACTAATATGGTTTCCTTAATTTTGCTTCACTCACTTTTGGAAACTTCAGACGTAAGTACTGAAATCCACTTCCTCCACAGTCCATCGCTTTAACAAAATTCTTCATCAAACCTAATTTTATGTGCAATGGAGGCAAGAGAATTTTTTCTGTGGCAACTAGTGGTTCGTTCTTTTCATTCTTCACACCCGGTATGAGGAACTGTCGCTTGGGCCACACCTTCTTGATGTAGTGCTTTTTTCGGTCCCTGCTGTCCCACTGGCACAAAGAGCAACAAAATTTGGTGTAACCTGCTTGCAATCCAACTAAGACGGCAATCACTTTCAAGTCGGCGCAGATATGCCAAGAATGCATGCTGTACAATATTGGACAATATATGCTTCAAGGTTTCGTATGTTTCTTTCATACGAACAGCATATCCTTCAGGAATCGAAGGGTCCTTGTTACCAATGTGTAACAGAACTGCTTTTAAGCTGACCTTTGAAGAGTCTATAAGCAAACGCCATTCTTGAGGGTTTTGTAGTCCTAGAGCCGTAAACAACGAGTCAACATCATTACAAAATATCACATAACCATCTAGGCAAAAGCTTCCACGTGCTTCTAAATAGAAACATCTGTCCTTACAAAGTGTCTCATGCATTGAATCGTATTTGCGTTGCAGGATTCTCGATCCAAAAACACCTGTTATAATTTTTGACATACAGTCTTTTCTTTGTGAAAATTATATTTGTAAGAGCATTTCAAACCCAAACATTATCTTCTTGGCAGGCAATTAATTTTTTCGGAAAGTATTTTTGACACAAGATCCGACATATTTCAATGACATTTTCTATGTACATGTAAGCAATTACGAGTAGTGTTGCTGAAAAACAGTATGTTATAGAGGTTTTTCGAGATTATATTCGGGTTCAGTGACCATAAAAACACCATTATCAGTTAAAATCTCAAAGGCAACAAAAAAATATCCTGGCTACGACATTGATTCAAATAGAAGAAAGGAGTGGACAGAAGTTTTGGTGCGAGTTCATGTTGCATAAAATTGGAGGGTGATAGACAAATTCTGATTTATTTTTGAATTCAGAGCGTGAAAGTACATAAGAATTAGCAAACATCACAAATCATACGGATGACAAAATGGTTGTTGTCCAGTGTAATTGGCAAGATGTTTATCAGTCTAATCGAAAATCAGTAGAATGTGCACGAACTCTTCTTCCTACAGTATCAGGTACGGAAAAGTAGTTCAATAATAAATGGTCCTAGCATAAGTTATTTTTCAATGTTCGTGTATACTTGATCAGTTACATATTAGGATTCTGAGTGCTGGCGAGAATGTTAGCGTATTTAAGAGCCAAATTTCGTGAAATTTTGGTTTCAGATGTCATTTTATTTATGTTTTTATTAAAATAAAACTACAACTCGTTCATCATACATGAAAAAATAAATTTGTTTATTTTTGCATTTCTTTTATCAATAATAAAATTGCGTTTCTGCTTTGAAAAATATCAATGACTTTGTTGGTATCGCATAACAGAAGTTTTAGTCAATGTGAGGAAAACTAGAGAGATGATTTTCTCAAATTGTGAGACAGTTGGTAATTTTTCAGCAACATCCCTGTTTGGTCTTTGGTCATAAGAAATATTGGAAAGGATTTTCTTTCCAACCTGAAAAGCTGTTATAATGGTGTGTAGGTGAATTTTTTTGTGAGCTTGCGAAGTAAATTTTTCAATTTTCATTCTTCTGTGGATTTGAACTTTACTCTTGAAAGTATAACGTATTAAAACATTTCTAAGTTCTTTCCTTATAATTTCATATACGATGGTGTGCATTATTTTAATTTTAAGTGGTTTAACTTTTTGGTTATATAACCCTTTCGCGTTTATTGGTTGCGCAGTTAAACCAAACATTGAGCATTTTTTACAGCGCATGCGCGAAACGTAGCGTAATTTTTCTTTCATAACTTATGAGCCAGATATATAGGCCAACTTATTTAAAATTCCAGTTCAATACCGTAAGTGTTCACAAAGATATCGGCATTGCAAGAGTTAAATTGCTTTTGATCTCTAAGAGAAACAAAATTATGAGGTTTCTTGCGCAAATTGATATTTTTTGAAATTGAATCTTCGAAAGTTATATTCAATTTTATGAAGGCTGAATATCCTGAATACTCACGTATACTTGTAAATTAAATACATAATTTAAATTACATTTAGATGATAACTTATTCGGAAGAAAAAAAAACCGATACTGTTCATTGATTTCATTGTGAAACCATAGATTTCTTGAAAATAGAAAAATGCAAATTTTTTTCCTTTACGTATTTAAGATCAGATACATGCCTAAAACTCATTTGTGAAATAAATTTAGTAATTTTCAATACGAAACCTTTTGTGAACCTGAAAGGGATAAAAAAAAATCAGGCTAGGGAGATTTTTGACCTTTCCAAAAAAGGATCACGAAACAAGAGTTCATATAGGTATCTTCTGTTATTTACTAAAACTTCGAGGGTCGTAGCCGACTGAAATGTATGACTGGAATATATTTCTTGGTGCGGTGGAGTTTGTCGCCAATGGAGTATGACAACCCAACCAATCAAGCTGATGGTTTTGCTTGCAATCCTTTGCCTTAATTGTTGACATAGTTTCTGGTAGTGGAGTTACATATAAGAACAATTATTTAAAAAAATTTTTCTAAATATTTATTTTAAAAAAATCCCAAGGTCAAGTCTCTCTGTTTTAGGGTGAAGTCTTCCTACCCTTAGAGAGACTTGTTCTAGGTGATTTCATGACATATATTTGCTTTATGCTAGGTAAGATATCAATTTAGTATGAATACATTTTTCATAATAAAAGACTAGGTCTTTCATGATGCGAATAAACAGAACATTCTAGAAATATTAGAAAGATTGGACTGTTTCTTTCAATAATGTTTTTCCCTAAATATCAAAGAAAATTTACTCTTTTTACTTTCTCGTATACGAAGTATACAAAGAGAAAGTATTGTAATCGTCAAAAAAATTCGATTTCGAGATTTTGATGAATCTCCACATTTTAGACCTCCCTGAGTCCAAAAATCACAATTTTGGAATTATGTCTGTCTGCATGTAAACACGATAACTCGAAAACTATTAAAGCTAGAAGGATGAAATTTGGCATGTGATCTTTACACCTAATTTAGTCAAGCCTTAGTCAATCATACACAAAAATAGACTTAGTGATATACGTTTATATGTAGTATTTCATTTAAACCTTTTAAATGAAAATGGTGTTCTGAATTATTTTTGATTATTTACATTAAAGAAGCTGACAGAAACTCTCGTCGCTAGAAACCCTTGTTTTCACAATTTCGCTTAGGATAGGGACCCAGAGATTGAGAAACCCTCATCTAAAATAAAGATTAAATATTTCAAAAATTATTTATCGTTTACAAAGAGAACGCCGAATAAGAGAGCCTTAAAAAAATGATTCTTTTTAATGCTCATACGTTACATTAGAAGTTAGCCACACAGGTTGAGCATAAAGTTATTAAATGTCCTAAATTATAGATGGGATAGCCCTACTTTATAGCTTGTCCCATCTTGGTAAAATGTCCAGAATATACCTGTTTTTTATTGATAAATATAGTTCATTTTCAAAAACTAAAAAATATTACCAACTGGATTTAAAGTGGGACGTTGTGCGCCTTAAAAAATCGATTTTCAATGTCAGCCTAAAAAATTAGAGGATTTTTCGCTGATTCCGGCAATGCATGATATGTATAGGTTTGAAATGACGAAAGACATTAAATTAAAATTTAAAAATGCAAACAATTATGAATAAAGGTTTGTCTGTAAATATGTTTTTGCAGTTTTCTCAAAACAAGTTTTTTTCCAAATTTAGGTATGCATAGAAAAAATTCTTTTCAATGTATATGTTTGAAATTTTATATTGTAATACTTATAACCATTATGCGCCTGTTAAACCTTGTTTTTTACATTTCTGAATAGTAATATAATTTTAAGGTGATATTTTTAATAAAAGATATCACGCATTTTTGAGATTATTTAGTTATATCATATTCAATATATTTTTTAAATTTTTATTTCAAGTGTATTATAATGAAAATAAGTTCACTGTAATTATTAAGCTTTTATGCACATATTATGCTAATATTGGAGTGATTTTAGACATAATTTTTTCCTGCGCGTACCAATGTGAAGCTATGTGTTTGCTATATGTTCCATCAGAGCACATTTTCGACTTGCTATTAAAAAACAAATACTTTCCTAAACAAGTATTTTTAAGCTATTTTGCATTGAAAACTTCACATTCTTTCTATATGCACTATATTTTAATCAAGATATAATTTTCATTTGGAAAAAATCGCTTTGTTTGCAACTGAAATTGCGGCTGTCGTTGCGTTGTCGAGAACTTCACAGTTACCTTAATTAAAATATAGCTTCTGTTTTCGCTCTCCCAACTTTTATTCAATGTAGACATAGTCAACCTATTTTTAAATAATAGCATTGCAGTATTGCAATTCCTTTGAATTTTTTAAATTCCTAATTTGCATAGGCTATTGATGATTAGTATCATTGCTCAAATAACCAAACATTTCGGACTTGTTGGGACGGTTCCAGTTTGTCATTTTCCTCCCATCCCAATATTTAAAGTAACTCCGGCCGAAATTCAAAATATTTGATCTAACGATATTACACATTTCATGTTACTTACTGATGACATAAAAACGTTACTTTGAATTTTTTTGACGTGAAAACGTCTTTCCCCCGTTACAAGTGATAGTCGGTCGAACTTTCTTGTGTGACAAAATACCGTCAGATTTGAATCGCTAATAACTACCAGACTAATAATGCGAAAAGAATAGTTGACCCCACAACAGATATATCATATCTGTAAGAGTTTGTCGCATAGTATTTGGTTTGCTTGTGACTTCATCGTACCAGTGTAGTCTCATGCGCGTGATTGTTATGAATTAGCTTTATGTAAGGTTATAAATAAGTGTAGCGTGGAAACGCGTTTAGCTAGGAGGTGGTTGATTCTGGTGTCATTTTAAAGAGCTGGAAGAATATTACTAGGACCCAAAGTGAGACAATAAAAATATTTATCAGAATATAAGTAAAAATCGGTATTAAATTGAAAATTTCAAACTCCGCATGTTTTTTTTATTATAACATGCAGAGTTTTCTTTCGAATTGTACGAAACTTACAGAATACTTGACAATACGTAAAAGAAACACTGTAATAAAATTTGAATTCAAAAATTTGAATATTACGGGAAATATGATCATTTGTAGTAAATAATGTTTTACTGCGCATACGCGAAATGTAGGTCTATATATTGCCAACAGATGGCGCCATCAAAAGCTACTCTAAATAAAACATCAGAAAAGCGCAGTTCGGCTTCGCACCGTAGATTTTTTGTGAAAACATCGGGATAAAATCATAGAACAAGTGTTTCATGTAATTACCTAAATATCAAGCAAGGGTCTGTGGTAGCTTGTGATTTATCTATTCTGCAACCATTACACTACTCTGTGTAAATATTGTATTAAAGAGATTGATAATTAAATTACATATTAATACGAAACACTTGTTTTATGATTTTATTCCGACGTTTTCACGAAAAATCTACGGCGCGGACCGAACTGCACCTGTATGTTTTTTTATTTGGAATTTACTTTCCTTCTCTTTCGTGCAATATTTTCAGACAATATTCCTCCAAACATTAATGAGAATAACGAATTTATGTACTTTTTTCAATTAATGATTATAATGCTCACCGTAAAGCTCGAAGTATCAGCCCTTTCTGTTCAGAAAAAATTTATTATATTAATGTAGTTTAGTTTATTGATGAATAATGATTTCATTATATTGCCACACAGATATAGTGCAGAAATATAAATAGTGGAAACTAGGGATACTTGATCGGATAAATTATCGGAAGAATTTAAGTACTCTTTACATTTAGGCTCAAGTATCTCTAGCTTAGGGTAAAGTATTCGTAAGGTTAGGGATACTTGACCCTAGGTGATTTCATGAAATATATTTATTATGTAATTAAATGACATATCAATATGGCATAAGTACATTTGTCATTCTTAAAAACATATCTTTTTATTATTTTGACTATCAAAACCAGGGTCAAGTATCCTTAGTTTCCCCTGCTGAGACTGGCAAAGTTTTTTTTTTTTTTTTCGTTTGTAATTTTTTTTTCTGAATGCCAAATGGGGTGAAATTTTGAAAACAGTATTTTCTCTTCCAGTTTTCCAGATGCGGAATCCTTGAAAAAAGAACACCAATTTCTTGTTTGACATTGTAAGTATTTTTCAATTTTTCTGATTGCACTGAAAATTTTTCTACTTCGTAACGCAGTTTGATTTCTCTTAATTAAATATACTGAATATCTCAATTCAATACACAATGTCTTAATATATATATAATATAATCATTAGTACTGATGTATTCTTTTGTTTTGCTGAACTGAAATTTTATGAAATTAAGATTTCACTGCTGTGTGTGATTCATTAAATAACTTAATAGAATTCTCTTTATTAAAATAGCTGTTAATATTATCTAAAACTAAAACCTCATTTATGAAAAATACTTCTCCAAAACAATAGTTTAATTTTTAACACTTTGACTGGGATCAAATTTATATTTGTAAAAAAGAACTTGGATAAATGTTTTTAATATTATGCTTGCTTTTAATAACATTGTTTCGTCCACATGAATTCTCACAGAAGCATCTACTTTTGAAAAAACGAGTATGAATTCGGATAATTATAATAGTCCATCTGAGGCATAGAATTAGCTTCATCTTATTTGCTTTTAAACAATCTTCTAATTTTGATTTAAATATTATCCAATAAGTGAACTTTTTAATTCAGAAAACATGCAAGTATATGAAATAAGCAAAATAAGGATGAAAAGAATGGTATGAGGATAACATGATGTTTTCGTGGGAAAAAAACACTAATTTTTCCAGGATATTTAGGAAATTACATGAAGCATCAACACATATACCAAAGAATAAATAAGCTCGAAAACTTGAAATTATTGCATAATAAATTCATTTTTAAATTCTTGCCAATGTTTAGCTCAAATTTTAAAATAAGCAAAATAATGAATAATAAAATCTAATTTAAAAATAAAATAAATAATTTTTCATATTTGAAATAAGCAAAATAAAGCTGAAAATAATGGTGTAAGGATAACACGATGTTTTCCTCGCACCAGGAAAAAGAAACACTAATTTTTTTAGGATGTTTAGGAAATTACATGAAACATGAACACATATTTCGAAGAATAACTAAGTTCGAAAGCTTGAAATTATTGCATAATAAATTTATTTTAAAATCCTTTGCCAATGTTTAGCTTCAAATTTAAAATTCGTTCATACAAAAATCATCAAATTTTTAACTTGTCAAAATGAAATATGGACGTTAGAAAAAGTTCTTCGTTTGTTACAGAGCGTTTCTAGTTTTTAAAGAAGCTATTATATTTAAAATTAAATATTTAAACTTAATGTTTTGTATTGTGCCCTCCACATGTTATGTGTATAAAAAACTGAAGTTAGTTGGACGCTATAGTTTTACATTTGATCGCTACGATCTGAAAGAGGATGAAGTTTAAAAGTCAACTTGTAACTTCTCATTTTTTCTCTATACATTTCTATAAATATTTCAATCGAACTAAAATTTTGATGATATATTAATTGAAAATTAAAAAATCTGTAATCTGAAATTTTATAAAATTTTTTCCATTTAAGCTATATCTCTACATGGATAAAATTATACCAATGTGATATTATTTCGGAGTTTCTTAAATTTTCACATTGTCAGTTTGATAAAAGAAGTTCACTTCTTTTATCAAATTGACAATGTGAAAACTTGAAGACAAAAGAAAGTAAAAACTTGAAGACAAAGGAAAAAAAACTCTATGGAATTTATAATAAGAACACAATTGAATACATGACTTGAAGTCTTTAGGGGAAAAATTATTTTAAGATTTATGTCAATATATTTTTACTTTCTTCAGTTTAAACTAGTTAATGAAAAATGGACAATGGAATTTTTATCAGAATTAAACAAATTTTGTTGCAATTATAGTTTTTAACGTTATTGTAGTAGTGTTACATTTCGGTAGATTCTATGATCTATCGAGTTTATGAGTTACGTGGTTCGAGTTTCCTCAGACACTCAGACACACTTCGTTTGAATGGATTGATGAGTCATTTACATATCAGACAAATTCCTCAAGCTTATACCTTTTTCTGAACTTTAATGAATTATATGAGTCATTTGAATTATTTTTTAATTTACTTTTGAGAACCATGTGTTGTTTAGACATATTATTTTCAAATTCATATCATGAAAGCTGCCATCTAAAACTTAAAAATTTATTATTATTTAAATTATACGTTTCATTCCTTTCTATATAAGTGTCGTTCTTCCTTCTGCCTCTTAAAGTGAATCTATTTCACTAACTGTTATTAAAGTCAATTCGTAACAGAAATGCATTTGTCTATGTGTAATAAGCAGTATATCTTGTAGCTTGCTGTTGTGTTTGATCTGTTGTTGCCAATAATTTGAAAATAGAAACCATAGAATAATTTTTTAAAAAAAGTTTAGATGAAGTGAAATCTAACTGTATTTTTATTACAGAAAGAAAATGAATAAGTTTGTTTGATGTTGATATTAAAATATAAAAATTGCAAAGAAATTAATCAGCGGAAATAACGTCTGCATAATTCATATTTCATAATTTTTATGGAAAATGATCTACTCAATTTTACTGACACAAATGTTATATAATTGTCCTAAATGGAGCCATTATTGTACTAATGTCTCTCCTGCTAAAAACTTGAAGGACAATTAAGCTTATGAAACTTTTCTAAGATGGTTTACAAATTAAAAACCATTAAAATTGCAGACATTTTTTTCATGAAATTTACGTAAGACAATAAATCGTCATCAGAATTTTTACTTATTCGGAAAATCATGCTTTGTCTATACCTACCGAAAAATGGTTATCTCTTTTTCAATATTATTCATTAGAAAAAAAAATGGAAAAGTCTCATGTAAAACCTCATCTCACGTAATAGGTAAATCAATATATATGTTACGGTCGATGTGGATAATTGGTTATTGTGGATAATAACCGGTTAAAATGGTATTTGATTATCCACTTTAACTGGTTATTATCCACAATAACCGATTATTCATATGGTGTATATATATATACACCATATATATACCACGGTATGTACTTTTCATAAAAATGAAGTAAACGACTTGAATAAACAAGAAAATATAAAAAGTGCAAATAAAATAACAACACAATGCAAAAATTGCTGTTGAAGAACTTTCGCCAAAAATTAGACATTTGGTTTTGCTTGTTGGGCCGGAGATTTCGTTATTGTTTCCTTATTTATTTCTTTATTAAATTAATATATTTCTTTTATATTTACTTCGAGAAATTTTATAAAAATCAGTTCTTTATCTATAATTATTTTGTCTGCTGGAAACTATTCACAAAGCGGAACTTTTGCCGATAAATCTCCTATCAAGACTCTCAAACAACTAAATTTCTCGGGATATTATATCTCGTAGAAATCTGGAAAGCGGGAAATTTGCAATAGAGTTCAGTACTTTCTTTAGTACCTAGTTGATATGCACGATTTCAAGATGTGTCTGAAAAAGAATTGTTAATTTGGATACTCATAGGGAAGAGCTAGTTTTAATATTTTTGTCTTCTTACTCAAAACATTTCTGCTATTTCGGTTAAGAAAAAAGAACGAAGAGAGTTATTACGAAACTGCCAAATAACTATATTTACTTTTGAATATTTTATATCGTTAAAATTAATTGTTTGCTTTCTTTGTATATCATTCATTTCTGGACTTATAAAATTATTTTTCTACTCAAGGTGTTGGCGTTGAGGTTGGTTGGTGTTTGGGGTTTTATGGCACAAATTATGACTGATTTGGTCGTTCTGTCCAAACACTTTGTGATTGATAATGCTTTGAATATGAAGAAATAAAAAAATATGTAAAATAGAACTCTCTTCAGTATCAAAATGTCCTTTATGCAAGGCTAGTACTAAAATTTTGGTAAGGTTTTAAAATGGAATTAAAGATCATCCCTTTAAAATTAACAGGTATGATGTAACGACATGTAACAGGATGTAACAACAGGCATGATGTCATAAGACCAAAGCAATTATGTTGTTCACAGAAAAAGCAAAATCGAACACAAAATGCAGATAAACTGGTAAAATTGACTTCACTCGCATTTTATTTCATACGGTATTTTTCTGCTCGAAAGGGGGCTCAAATGTAAAAAATCTTTGAGAAGTTCTACTTTATTAGAATGAAACATAGTTCATGGAATGACTGTTACAGATTTGATTGTGAAACTTAATTACCAACTATTTCTGATAAGTACTGTCAAAAGAAACTACATACAATGGAGATTTACTGACAAAAACCAAGCATGCGATAGTGCCAAATGATTAACTGATATTTTCATTTGACTAAAAGGAAACATTTTAAATGTGGTTTTTGAATGAAAAATGTAGCCGTTTTATGCTCCAACCGACTGCAACTGCTCATTTCGCTTGATAAACAAGCTTGTCCAATAATCAAATTTCATTTTCCAATCAGTCGAATCAATTGCCTCATCAAGCAAGGATGCTAATTAAACTAAAATACACCTAGGTCTTTGTGAAGCCGCCGCTGCATTAAGACATACGCATGCCTTATCCTCAAGCACACATCTCTTCTTTATTTAACTCGGCTCAAATGTGTCACTGATGCCCCAATGAAAAAGGAAAAAAGAAAGAGCCCCTCGAATTGTGCTCGGAAAGCAGCCGGAATGGGAAAATGGAATCGAACCATTAGTACGGTTGCGTGCGGTCATCGGAACTAATGTCAATCCCTCTCAGAGTAATAGATTGGAAATTAAGAAAGCACGCTATAAAACACAATAAAAACCTTTTTCCCTTGACGGCCCAATGGGGAATGAAGATTTTTACACAAGGAAAAATGATCATTAGCAAAGATTGAATCGCAGAGGTGATTCCCTCAGCCAGCTTTTTAATTTTTGTTTTTTGGTTGTTTTTCCTTCGTTCGATAAGTTATTAATCAGGCTCTTGTGGGGTACTGAGTCTTGCTAATGAACCCAGTCACGGCAAGAGGCTGTTTTGTGGCCTTCACCGAGAACATTAAAAGCAACCGATTATGATTCAATGTAAAGGAGTCTATCAGGTTCGTTATCTTGTGGTTATATGCACTGCAATGGAGGAGGGGGAGAGTGCGGTTGGTATGAAGGTGGCTTGATGAATGAATTGTGTTAAATAGTCGTTACTATAGAGAAGAGGAAGCTATTCATTTTTGATATCTTCTGATTGGAATAATTTCTGATTTAGACCTTCGCCATTCACAAGAAGTGGTCCGCTATCTTAATTGCTTAAGACACGGCTTTTTAAACTGCGGTTCAGGAGGTTGCGAAATATAATTCTGAAGCCTCGATAACTTGGACAGCACCTGCTCCTGATAGATTCTTCAATACTGATAAACAAAAGTTACTGGGAACTAATCTTGATTAAGAAATTTCATTAAAAGTTATCAATCTGCGTTTTGTGAAATTTATTTTCATTTATTACTAATTGATGATTCACTTGAATGATTCTGAAGTCTCTTTAACTTGGATAGCACCTGCGTTAGATAAATTCTTCAATACTGATAATCAAAAGTTACTAAGAAATTACTTTCATTAAAACTTATCAATCTGCATTTTATGAAATTTATTTTCATTTATTACGGATTCGTGATTCACTTTTTAAATTCTGAAGTCTGCAGAAATTGGATAGCTCCAACCTCTAATAGATTTTTCTATACTGATACTAAAAATTATTTGGAAATAATCTTGATTAAGAAATTTCATTTAAACATTAGAATCTCTGTTTTTTTTTCTGAATTTACTACGAATTCACGATTCACTTGTATAACTTTGAAATTTTGAGAACTTGGATAGCACTTTATTCTGACAGGCTCTTCAGTACTGTTAAATATAAATTGTTACAAAATTAGCTTGATTGAGAAATTTTATTAAATCTTATCAATTTGTACTGTATGAAAATTATCTTCAGTTATCACAAATTAATGATTCATTGAGCAAATTACATGTTCATATGTAAATGTAAAATCGATGCCGCAAACTTCTATAATAAATTAGGTTGCGCAAAATTATTTCGTGGTCTAGAAAACTATGGCAACAGATGTTTTTGACAGATATTTTAATAGTAATAATGAAAATTGATTTGGAAAACCATTTTGATTCATTAACTTTTCCACTCTGTATTAAGATTCATCTACGTGATTTATTTCTGAATATAAATGTTAACTTGGGATCACGAAATACATTACTGGTCAAAAGAAGGCTTGTAGAAATTTTTCTTGGCCGCAAGGATAAAAGTGGAAATAATTAAACCATGTTCGCATTTTGGTTTACAGCATGCCTACTAAGTTCTGCATTGCAGTTTCATTCTAATTTAGTTTTTAATTACAATAAAATATACAAATAAGATACTGTGGAACTTGGCTAATTCGAACTAGAAGGAACCACAATAAAAATTCGATTTCCCCAAAAATTCGAATTAAAAGAACTGGGTCTAAGAATGTACACAACAAGAGAAAACGAAATTTTTGAGCTTGAGACGGTAGTAAAGATTTATTTTTAAGATTTAACAGTTTTGATAAATAATGTATGATCATTAAATAAACAATAAGTAATTTTATAAATAAAATTATAATAATTATAACTGAAAATTTCAGTAATTTAAAAAATAATACAATAAATAGGTAACTTTAATAAACATGCGGTATACGGCGCTTTGAATACAACAATTGTAGAACTTCAAAATAGACAGTGCAATTCATATCTAACGTTTTTAAAGATTTTTATAAAAGTGGGAAATATTTTATTACTTTTTTGATTGACTACAAAGTCCTCGAGTGAATTTAAGGTATTAGAAATTATGCACTCATTAGCACTGAGCACTCAAGGTAAGGATATATTTACCTAACGAAAGCAATCTTTTACAAATTTTAGAGCAATTTTTTAATTTTGAGTTCGAATTAATCAAAATGATTTCGAACGATATTTCTACATTATGTTAATAAGAAATTCAATAAACCTGCGAAAAATTCGGAGAATCTACGAATTTGAATTACAGAAGTTCGAATCAGCCAAGTTCCACTGTTATTGCATGATATGTATTAATATGAAAGTAATATTATAATACCAATACAAGAAAATCGCGTAAATCTTTCGGTTCATCTATTCCTTCCTACCGTGAGGTTTTGTAAAGCACACAGCAAAGTTAGTAAAATAAGGTATCTTTAGCAAAATAGTATCAATGCAGTAAAATTTGCAAGTATGTTACTACATCTATTCCTTCTTGTCCAATTATTTTTCAACTTTCGTAAAACAGCATTGTTTAGCAGCAAAATAAGTAAAATGGCGCATCATTTTGTTAATAAATTCGATTTAAGTAGTTTATAAAGTAATTATCTAGAAAGTAATCTGAAATACTTTCGAAGATTATTTTTAAGGATAAAAATTAAAAGTTAATTTGAATTAAGTGATTTCTGTAAAATAAATGTTTCAATTAAAAAAAATAATAATTACCAGAAACATCAGAATGGAAAAATAATTCAAATATTTTTAGTAAGAAAGCTAATATACATAAGGAGTGTCAGTATTAGGTATATTTCTAATGATATAGCTTCTTTGAATTCTTGTAAATGTGGTGTGATGTTCATAGCTATGCTGAAATTATGTAAGATCTGTCAAACTACGTAAGACTTTTCAAATGCTTTAAAATGTATCAAATAAAAGAAAAATACGATCTTTATTTCCTTTTTGTAAGAGAGTGAAATAATTTATTTATTCTTCGGGTTAAAAATGACTTTGAAGAATTATAAGATTCAATTTATGTAAAATTATCGGATTTTTCCCCTTCTTTTCGTCGATTAGTTTTAAAAATGCTTTCTTCACAAATGTATCTTTCAGCTAAGAGCAAATCAGAAGTTTATGATTTGCAATTTCATGGGATTTTTGTTTCGTTCCGTAAATGATATATTTTTCCTTAATTGTGATAAAGAAAGAAAAAAATAAATTAAGAAAATTGACAAAAATAAAGAGAAATTGAATATGTCTACTAAAAAAAATCAAATGTTTCTAACACCTATAAATAGTTACAAGAATTTTATTGAATAAAAATTTTTTTTTATAACTATGTTAGTAAAATTAGCAGTTACAATTAACAAGATTTAACAAGGATATTAAATTTAAATTAATTAAATTAATCAGTCAAAATTAATTAAAACTCTTTGTATTATATAGAATGGCGCATATACAGCTATTTCTTATAAAATATAGATACAAATAATAGACATTTTGTTTACGTTGAGCGCGCAAAAAGGTGTATTGTTATTGTTTAATTCTTCTGTTTCTTATTTATACTTTTTCTTTTTTAACTTTCTAACTTTTTGTTTTGCTTTTTTATTATTAGTTAAATTAAAATATATATGCCGATCCTTTTTAATAACTCACTATGTATGTATGCCATGTTTTGCAATGTTTATGTAAAAAAAATCTTGAATTACTTTTAATTATCATTTTAAGGATTAAAAACTAAATATTCGTCGTCTGACCACGATTTAAAATTATGAAGTTGAGTCTAAAATAAACTTCTACTTGCCAATAAAACTTCGACCAATAAAACTTAGTTACTCGGTAATTCAAGAGAACTAAAATCAGAATATCGATGTTTCCGTCAACGGATGGAATAAATTGCTTGAATTTATAAGATTAATTTAAAGTATCTGCAGCTTTGAAGACATTTGTCTATAGTTAAAAGGTTATATTCTTTTGAAACAACCAAAGCACCGCTTCAAAATGCGAATAGAGGGGGAAAAAAAACAGCGGAATGGTCTCCCCTAAACTTTTTCGTATACTCATTAACATATGTAGAGAAAAAGTAAGCTAAAAGGCAGTAAAACGAACGGAACGCTTGTCCCTAACGCATTGGAGAAAAAAATAAGCGAATCATCATACCACGAGTTTCCGAAGGTCAGGCGGAAGAAGTAAAATCAGAAGCCGGCGTGATTACGCAATAGGGCTACGTTATATAAGGAAATCCAAATTTCCAATTTAAACGCCTTTTTTTAATCGATTGACATAAAAATCGGACACAAATCTACAATTAAGGTTAGAAGGCCACATTCAAAATTTCATTTACATAAGTACCTTTGTTAAGATGTTATTGTGTTCACAAGTTTGCGATTATACAGACCAACAGACAGTCAACCCTTTGACGGATTTGGCCCAAACTTTTATACAGACCTACATTCCTGATAATAAAACTGTGTACCAAATTTTATCCATCTAGCTATTCAAGATTTTGAGTTATAGTATTCACATGAAAACAGACAGACAGACTTCTCTTAGACGGATTTTGTCCAAAATTTGATAAAAACCTACAAATTATGTGTAAAGATCACATACCAAATTTCATCCCTATAGCTGTAATAGTTTTCGAGTTATCGTGTTCGCAGACAGACATAATTCTAAAACTGTGTTTTTCGGACGCAAGGAGGTCTAAAACGTGGAGATTCCTCAAAATCTTGAGTTCGAATCTTTTGAAGATTACAATACTTTCTCTTTGCATTCTTCGTATACGAGAAAGTAAAAATTGAAGTTCATGTGCTTGCCGCAAAGTATTGCATTGCACATACGGAAGTTTAAAATATTTCACATTTCCTTACAGTTGCAGATTAGTAGAAAAATAGTAGTAAAGTGAAATATTAAGAATCTATGCAGAGAAACAGTTGTTAAAAATTTCAATAAAATGATTTAATTATATTCTTTGGCTGAGATTAAATGGCAGCTATTCTTTTTAATTCTTTAGTATATATATAATGTCAACTTATTTATTACTATTTTAATGATTCAACTAGTTTGGGAATCTCAAATAACTTGTAAGCATTTGAAATTAAAAATTGTTAAGTAGTGAATTTCTTTGCCGATATATTAATTTTGTTGTAAAATATAATTCTCATTGCAGAGCATATTGTGATATTCGTAACGAATATATATATATATATATATTTGTAGAATTTTTGTAGAATTTTTGTAGAATTATTAAAATATTTAAAGAAAAGAAATTAATTAGATAAAAATAATAGTTTGGTTGAAAAAGAAATTAATTTGGCATTAATTCTTTTCTAAAGGTTATAAAAAAAGTTTGGCAACGATATATTGTCTTTTGATAACGTTGCCTAGCAATGGAAAAGAATAATGAGATTGAACTTGGAATTCGATGTAAGAGTGATGTAACTTTTGTGATGTAAGTGTATGTGTGTATGTGTCTGTCTTACATGTTTGTGCTGTGGAAGACGTCCAATAAATATATTATTTTTGATAAAGAATTCTCCACGATTCTTCATGCTATGCTGAAAAACATCGCAATATATTAAAAATGTCACATGCCAAAATTCATCCATCAAAGTTTTTACATTTTTGAGTAATCGCGTTCACATACACACGGTAAAACACAAAATATAATTGTGATTTTTGGACTAAGGGAGGCCCGAAACAAATCAAAATCAGGAGGTTGAATTTTTTGACGATTATAATATTGTCTATGCAAACTTTGCATAGGAGAAAGTTGACAAAAAATTTCATTTTTGATTTTGAAAACTAAATTTGCCTTCTGAAATTAGAAAATTTTACAAATATAATAATTTATATAAAGATCTTTTTTCATTTCAGAAAGTACTAGATGTTATTGCTTAGTTTGATAAAATATTTACGAACCACATTTAAAAAGAATATTCTAAAAAATAGGAGTTATATAATTCTAATAAGTTCATTATGATATTCGCCAGTTATATACATAATTTTGATGAATAATGGATGCAAAGCATATGTAAGGATTTCTTCGATGATAATTGGGATAAATAATTTGGAAGGATAAGTTATGTCTATTACATTTTTGAAGTCGAGTAAAGATATTAAGTATTTTTGCGAAGTTTTATTACTAAAAGATAAAAATCCAAGTCATTGTACATGCTATTTAAAATTTTAAACAATACTATTTAAAATTTTAAACAATATTACGTCAAGACAAAAAACAGTGTCTCCCAAAATGTATGCATGCTACCGTTAAACTATAAGTTCACATAAAATCAAAATTACATAATATACCTACATATTGAATTAAATAATGGTTAAGTCAATTAAAGCGTGTAAGTAATTAATAATTCCGCACATTAACCATTTATTCTATGAAATAACTAATTTTTCTCTAAATTTTCTAATGATAGTTAGATTCTGAAATACGGGAACTGTTTTTTACACGAGTAGGCGAAAAACTGTTCTTTTCACATCAAGCTTACTAATAAAGATTCGAACTTTTGCTTCAATAAATCTTTTTTTGCTCACATCAATTACAGAATTCATCGCTGAAGTTTGCTTCATATTTTAAATATTTTGTGGTTTAATGTACGACATTTAATTAACGTAACATAATTAGGAAACTTAATTAATTCAGTGGCATTATGAAGCTTAATTAAACTTAGTAAATGAGTAAATAATGTAATTTTGAAATTTAATTAATTTAACGCAAGATACTGTCATGTTATATTACACCTTGCTTGTTATTTTACTTTCTACAGTGGTGTTAGTTGTTATCCTATGAAATAAATAGTTAAACCTTAAAACACAAATGCATTATAGGTTTTAACTGACTTCATCCATAATTTCATAATGTAACTAAGTATTTTAGGAAAAAATCTGATTTATGGTTTAATGGTAACATAATACTTACACGGTTAAGTGTAACACGGCACATTGATAATAATATGAATGGCATATGGACAATAACATGAAGATTAACAACGGACATAAAAGCGTCATAAATTAAATGAATGAATACTTTCACAGAACTTAGTCAATTATCGGGAGCGATTGATAAGTTGGTTTTTATTGTACATTAATGTGCGAAAATTAAAGACCATTTCGTAAAATGCGAGAAATTTGAAATTAATACGAAAAGTATGGTTCGAAATCAGTTCTGGAGAACCGTGTGACATTCATTCGAGTATCATACACATATTATAGTGAAGATTCGATCACGAGGGTAATTAGGGAGGGCCACCAGAAAGGGATGAAGGCGAAAATGTAGTTTGACCCATCATGTTTCACAGAAAGCTGATAACGAGATGTAACTTTTACCAATGGTTATGTCTGATGTGCATAATATTTACATGCATTTTAATAAACACAGGGCAAATATTTGGGGTAGGTTAGATTAACGTCCCGTTTTGAAGAAACACGAGGGCTATTTAGGGACGGACCTCGTAATTTTGAACCGCGGTCAGATGACGCCTGAGCTGGCACCCCCTCTCCAAACTTCCGCGGCACACCAGCGGGAGGGCGTTTGGCCACTACGTATGATTTAGCTTACAACAGGTCCCATACACGGCGGATATTCAGTGGAATCGGGTTGGAACCTGCGACCCTCCAGTCGGGATGATATAAAGGTTTCTTAAAAAAAATCCAAAATACTTATAACGTGAAGAGTTTTCAATCAAATTATATAAAATTTGCAGAACACTTGTCAATATGTGGTTGAAGTATTGTATTGAAATTTGAAGTACATATGTTGAATATTAGAGGAAATATGAGTGTTTGTGCTAAATAAATTTTACTGCGCATGTGCGAGACGCATCGGAATTTTTCTTTCATAACGTAAAATCCAGACATATATTGCAACTTTAAAAAAAATTCAGTTGATTCCCATTAAATCCACTTGAATCTTTGAACGGCATTCGAGGAAATTTAATTTAAATAATGTATTTAATTTATAAGTGTACATGGGTACTCAGGATATTCAATTTTTCTAAAATTCAGTGTTACTGTTCGAAGATTCAAATTTTTAAAAAATATCAGATTATGCAAGAGCCCTCATCATTTATCTTCTCTCAAAGAGAAATTGAAATTCACCTCACTTAAATGCCGATATCCGCCTGAATTTTAATGGGATTAAACTGGAATTTTTTAAAAGTTGCTCTATATATCTGGCTTTGAAGTTATGAAAGAAAAATTCCGATGCGTCTCGCACATGCGCAGTAAAATTTATTTAGTACAAACACTTATATTTCGTCTAATATTCAACGTATGTACTTCAAATTTCAATACAATACTTCTGCAACATATCCTCGAGTGTTCTGCAAATTTCGAACAATTTGAATGAAAATTCTGCATGTTATAAGCAAAAAAAAAAAAAAAAAAAAAAAATGCGAAAAAAATTTGGGATTTTTTAAGAAAACTTTTATATCGTCCCGAATATTTGTGCTGTATTTATGAAAATGCATTCAAATATTATGCACATCAAACATAACCATTGATAAAAGTTACATCTCGTTATCAGTTTTCTGTGGAACAGGATGGGTCAAACTCCATTTTCGTCTTCATCCTTTTCTCTTTCCCCCTCCCCCAATTGCCATCGTGACCAAATCTTGACTGAAAAATGTGTATGATACTCGATTGAATGTCACGCTATTCTCTAGAACTTATTTCGAAACATAATTTTCGTATTAATTGAAAATTTCTTGCTTTTTACGAAATGGCCCTTAATTTTTGCACACCAGTATATATGTTACGGTCAATGTGATTAATCAGTTATTATTATTAATAATCGCGGTAAGTATTAATTATAACTGATTAATCACGTTGAGTGTAGCATTTACACACTGTTGTTAATGCCCACCAACAGAGCTGCGAAGATGTTTCAAGAGTCCCCTGAAAAAGAAGTCCATTGCAAAATAAATGCGATAGTATTGGGAGCAACTCAGTGCTGCCTGTTTTTACTAACCGTATTTCCACCAAACTAGTCCTTCAATTCATTCTTAAATCAGTTTAATCAATATTGTAGAGTTCTCTGAAAGCGAAATCCAATGCAAAGTAAATACGATGAGTGTTGAGGATACTCAGTGCTTCTTACTTGCACTAACCGTGTTTTCATTAGAATTACACCAAACTAGTCCTTTACTTAATTCTTAAATCAGATTAATTAATATTCAAGAGTCCCTGGAAACGAAATCCATTGGGAGACAAATACGATGAGTTTTGGGGAAACTCAGTGCTTCCTACTTGTACTAACGATGTTTCCATCAGAATTCCACCAAACTAGCCCTTTAATTCATTCTTAAATCAGTTTAATTAATATATTAATCCAATGATAATTAATGTATTAATTAATTTGAGCTTTTAAACTTTGAATTATTTTATTAATGGCTTGTGTAATAGTTATTAAAAGTGTGTATACCATTTTTGAGGATACCTTGCAGATAATGATTAATAAATCTTAGTTGTAGAAGCTCAGATTTTATGGTTGCAAAAAGGATAAATTGGATTCTTTTAGACCACAAAAAAGAAATGCATATATTCCTTAAATTAATTCAGATCCATCAACTATTCACTCTATTTCAAAATTCATTCAAATTCAAAAAAAAGTCCCTCTCTTTTTCCTGCTTTGTATTCATTGGCAGAGCGAAACAATGTCGACTCTTAATTGATCTTACTCTTCATTTCAATTTTTCATGAGCCTCAATCCAAGTAATAACTATAAAGACAAGTACCAAAAAGAAGAAAGAAAAGAAGTTCTAAACAAAAGAAATAAAAAGAACACCATTTAACTTTATTCCTTTTTTTTAGTATTCAGTCGTTATGTGCGCCAAGTAGAATTCGCGAAATTGCCAGAACATATAAAAAAATGGCGCTAGTGTAAAAAGTAAGATTTCCATTAAGAAGTAAAGGAAAGAGAGTGTAAAAAAAGTCCTTCCACACATTTGAGTTGTGGAAGTTTTTAATTTAAGCGTCAATGCTGCTTCACACCTCTAATGAACTCAATTATGAGGTGCTTTAAGTGCTGGGGTAACTTACGTGCCTTCAAGATACTTTTTCCTCTGCACAAAGAGTAAAAAAGTACTTCGAAACCTCCATTCATACTGAATAATTAATCTGATTAATCCGTTTTTTTTTCCTGATCTTGGTATTATCCTGATTGTTCGCATCTTGATTGCAAGTTTCTCTCGCAACCGTTTTTTATATCACGTTTTTTTCTTAACCAATAAGGGAAGCGTAATTGGGGAAATTTTCAAATTTCGCGACGGATAATTAAATTATTTTAATCAAAAATAAAGGTATGGAAGATAGTAATTGAAGATAACTTTATTAAGCAGCCAGAAAATCTTGCTGTCTACTGAAATGACTTAGTAATTCACAGTGCGATTTATTATAATTTTAAAGTTTAATGGAAGATGCAAGATCTATTCCTTTTTAGATAGAAAACTATAGTTACAATCTATAGTTTTGCTACTCAAGAAATTATTAATGAATTATAAAGGTTTTAAAATATTTAAATACAACTTATTTATAATCTGTATGAATTTTGATTCCTGAAGAAGCTATCATATCCTTTACTATATATTTCTGTTTATAAGTTGAAGGCTAAATAGTAAGGTAGTTTACCACGTCACAAAAATAAAGTGCTTATTTTTCTGATATTGTATCAAATGTCAGTCACTTATAGCATTAAAATTCAAATTTTTAATAGTGATTAAAATCAACAATTTTAATTGGTTGAATTTATAGCTAATAGACAGATGCATTTATGCAATCTGGAATATACAATGGTTTGAAATTCAGATTCATTAATACAAACTGTATCAATGATGTGCAAAATTGAGCCTCCTATTAAATCTCCTATGCGTTGCACTGCAGACTACTTAACAATAACTGAAATATAAGTAATTTGGGGAAAACATGACATAAAAATTTATTCTGTCATGTTTTGGGCAATAGATATTTTTCAAACTCTGCGATTTTTAAGTTAGATCCAGTTTGCATAACTGCTCCCAAATAATTTCAAAAGCATGGCCTGAGAAATTTGAGTTTGTTATAAAATGCTTAAAGATTATATGCAACATTGTTAAACCTCATAAATTATAAGTTCTGTTTCGAAACGTTTCCTTTTCATAAATAGAAATCTAACAGAAACAGTTTTCAATATTTTATATGAACATTTTGCGCTTATAAATGAGGTGTTTGACAAGTGTTGGTATATGGTGTAGGTTACCTAAAAGCCTTTTGATTCACTATGGTTTTGAAAGAATTTTTTTTTCATTTCTTAATGAAGTTTAAATCAGTTTAGCGGAAATTGTGTCGGTTCACTCTGGTTATCAACACCTTGAATCTTCTGTAAATCGAAAATTTACTCATCAATTTATTTTTCAATTTTTGTCATTTTCTTATATATTTCATGCTACTTATAGTAGTTTATTCCAAATTCCAGTTTTCATTTAGTTACAGAGTTTTAATTTTAAGTGGAAATAAAATGATTTTCTTAATAGAAATAAATGCTGAATGTGTAATGATTGATAACAGAAATGTAAATCACCCCTGATAAACATTTTGTGAATCTGTGAAACAAATAACTAATAATCATAGCACGAAAAAAAGTTTTCATATGATAATTCAGTTACCAACTTATTACAAAAAGCAATATTAGCTTTTTTTATAGTATTACTAAATAAATGTTTGCAACGAACAGTGTTTTTTCTTATGAAGTCAGTAACCTTATTCTTATAGCCAGTTTCATTATACTTTAATCTGCAATGAAAAAAACATAAAAATTTCAGTTCAATTAACAACACTCATTGCATCGATATTTTTTGTTCTGTTATTTCCTCAGAAACAACTGCGACCGCATGCAATCCCAACAAAGATTATAATAATAAATACAGCAAAAAGATAACAAACAGGAGGGGGGAGGGAGAAAGGGGTCATGGAGTAGGAAAACTGGAGTTAAAAGTGAAACAATGGAGGGCGTGGTTTTGGTTGCCAATCAAGTTGATACAACCTTTCTCCCCCTGTTTATTATTTCAGCGTCTACAAATTGAGAGAACAGTTACAGTGAAGGGAGCCATTTTCTCTTAGTGACCGCTGTCCAAATAAAGCATCATAAATGGGTCATGTTTTTGTGCTTAGATGCGTGCAATGCAATTAACAATTCAAAAGATAGATATGAATGCCACGATAGAGATAAATTTTGAGTGATTGAATATCATCAAGTTTTAAATATTTCTTCCGTAATCAGGTACTAAGCCCAGGGAGTGTTTTCACTGTAAACAGAAAAGGATTGGAAGTTAAATTAATAAAATGGTATTTTGCTGAAGGTATAGAATTATATCGTTGATGTATCTGAAGCACTTTTTGCTTGAATTTAATACATTGAAAACATTACATAAAAAGCATAGTAAATATTGGAGCAGCGTTCCCTTTTTCTATGCATTAATGTTATGTTAAAAACTTGATTTCATTTTCTTTCTAAAAGGCTTTATCTAAAACTTGGTTCAAAATAACCTATGATATGTATTTTTTACCCTAAAATTTTAGAGCCACATTCAAGTCTTTCATATCAGATTTTAGAATCTATGAATTAAGTGTAATGAATTTAGAACTATGATTACCATTTTCCATACGGCATTTACCGATGTTGCGACAGCATTTTTTTTTCTTTCTGTGAATTAGCTGGTACAAATTCGTCACCAAATCATTACTGTTTTATATTTTCAAAACTGTACTTTCCTCGGTAGCTGATCCCTGAGTCAATAGGCAAACATGAAAAATAGAGAGTGGCCCCTTTTCTACCAAGGTACAGAATTATGAAATGAAATTTACTATATAAATAGACGCGTCTACTTATTATACTACAGCAAAACTTCGATTAACCGTCAGTTTTTATTGTTCGTCATCATCTAAAAACTTAGGTTTATAGTATTACAATACGTTTCTGCACATTGCTATTCTTAAATTGAAGCTTAGATTGATTGTTTTGTAAAACTAAATACATCATGTATGTATTGTTCACTTTTAAAGGATTTTATTTTCATTTTCATTGCAAGCCAGCAGTGAAATCACATTTCTGTGCATATGTATCAAGGGATTTCTGTTATCCGTCACAGCTGTGGTTCAGATAATGCCGGTTAATCGAAGTTTTACTGCCGATGTTTTGGGAAAATTTTGCGGAAAATGAATCAAGATCAATTCAACGTACAATGAATTTTAGAAATTTCAGTAAAAACAACACTCATGCGAATCATATTTTGATTGACAATGGAAGCTTACACACAATGGGCCAACCAAACATCATCAAGCAATACCTACAAATTTTGGTTACCACAGTTAAGTGTAGACATTCGGAATTAAAATTTATCAGAGCACTTTTGAAGGCGTAATTCTTTAACAAAATTTGTACAAAGATTACTGACATCGAAATTAAACACATAAAAAGAATGGGTCCTTTTTTAATGATTACCTTGTAATAACTGAAAAATATCTTTGATGGATTATTTTTATATAATGATGAGAGTTGGAGTAGGACCATCATTTGTGACCAAGGAATAATGATTTTCCTGAATATTTTATCGCGAAATGTATAACCTAATCCGACTAAAACAGTGTCTCCCAAACTTTTTTTTGTGCCACGCCCCACCTAAACCTATCTAAAATTCTTATGCTCCCTATGTATCATATACATAATTTTTAATATTCAAAAATTGAATTGTTCACCGAAGAAATTTAAATGATAGGTTTTAGGAAGAAATCACCAAGAAATTGTTGAGAAACAAGTAAATTTTCAAAACATTCAAATACGAAAATTTTAATGAAAGATTTTCTATGTTATTTTAATTATCAGTAATCAGTGGCGAATCCGAGGGGACTATCGGGCTGCAGCCCCCCCATCTCCTCCCCACAGCTAAGTCAGAATTCTTGATTTTATTTAAAATCACTACAACTGCTTGTTCTTAATTTCCCTTTAAAAAAATAATGAAAACGTGACAACATTGCTGTCCGGCTTGACAGGCTCGAAAATTTTCCTACTTTCCTAGTCATTCCACTTGTACTTGTAACGTTGACGTGGTCGAAGACATTTTCTTGTTAGTTATTTCATTGTATTTTTTAATTTATTATCGAAAGTATTATACTGTTCTTTATGATTGTTATTGCCAGGCTAGTAAAGTCTGTAAAGTTAAAGTGTTTTGGTTTACATAAGCCTTGAGGTTTGACATTCGTCATGGAGATACAAAATTTTTATGACCTCTGCTACGGCCCCCCCAAACCCAAATCCTGGATTCTCGCCGCTGTCGGTAATTATTTATTATTTAAATTTAGTGAGATCTTTGCGCGTGCTGTTTGCTGCACAGATATTTTATGTTGCTTTCCAATTTAGTTAGCATCAGTCTCAAGTCTCCCCGTTGTGTGATATCCAGCCGATTACTTTTTTTTAGCAGCAAATCATTTATGGCACTAAATCATTTATGACACTGGATTCTCGCCGCTGTCGGTAAGATTGAAGTTAGAAACAATAGTTTTGAGTGAAGTATGAAGTTAGAAACAATAGTTTTATTGCACATTTGATTCAATTTGGACACAGAGCCATGCCATCGCTCCTTTTATATTAAACGAAGTTTGAATTGGATCATTATTTTGCATTTCTGTGAGTTAATCTTGATACAGCATTGTCCCCCCTTCACAATCAGATTGTCCCTCTGTGGGGCGTGGGTCCCACATTGGGAAGCACTGGATTAAAAAATCTATATGCTTTTTTTTTTTTCAAAAACATTCTAGATTGTTTGAGTTAATGTGAATATTTTCACATAAAAAAATAAATATTAGAAAATTTTTGAAAAAGCTACAGATTTATGTGCTTAACGTGAAACAGATTTTTTTTAAATAATCAGAAATTTTTAAGAACAATTTATGTATTATAAAGGATTCTCTGAATTCATATTGAGTAAATCTACTGTCACTTGAGAATTATTTTTTTCTAAACGATGTTTACTTAACAAAGTTTAAATATGACATCGTAACTTAAACTACAGAATGTGAGAAAAAGTTACGGAAAGAAATAATGGAAGAAACTCAATAAATGATTAGAATAGTGCTTTTCGTGTTTGCTAATGAATTTTTACTTCCATAACTCAGCAGAAAATATGAATATTGTGCAAAAATAGTTGTGATATCTTATTAAAAAGTCATATAATGCGATTAATTTATTGTAAACTTTAGATGATTCAATCTTTAAAGTACCCTTATCTCAATGGATGAGGTGCCTTTCAAATTAACACAAAAAGGTAAATTGAACAGTAAACGAACTAGTAAATTGAACAGAAAATAGAAAGAAACTAAAAGGATACTTCAAAACATCGTTGTTGTTCAGGAAGCTCTGAAATGTTGATTTAACGTTTGAAAAGACCTCGTAAAGCTTAACTACACTCTAATGAATCGTCTCTTTATTGAATTGCTTAATGCCGCTGGCTCTCTTCAATAGAGAAGCCAAAGCGGCTGTAAACCTCTTTATTCGAAATGGCTGGGGGCTGAAATCTTCCAGCCCTCCATAGAAGTCATAGACAAAAGACTAATAGGAATAGCTCTGACGCGATGTTGCGGGACCAGATGTTTCAGTAGGGTGGGCCCTCGTGCCAAAAGATCAACACTTCATCAAGAGTTGGAAATACAGCTGGAAGCAGAAAGGAAATATAAATAAAACATCATAAAACAAATAAGTAAAAGGGTACAAACCGATTTCTAATATCGTTGGTTAAAGAAGTTTTGTAATTTAAAATTAATTGGATATCAAAGCTTGTTTAAAATAATTAGAATTGCTAATTAGTGAAATTTAATAGCTCTTCGAAACACCTGCAGGATATTTATTAGTTGTTTTTTAATCTGTTCACATTTATTTCCCTTTAATCACTATTGTGTTTAAATTACTTTTGAGGCCCACATCATAAATTTTCTTTTCTTAGATCGTGTTATATAAGAAAACACATTTTGTACATCTCAAAGTAAATGTTGACGACAATTGAACAGTAACTTGATTCATGTAAGATAAATTTAAAACACTGATATGTACCCTGGCCATTACTTTCAAATATAAACGAAGTTTAACAGTTATCATTTTCAGGTAACAAAATGGTTTTCTTAAGAAAAAATAAAAATAAAAAAAACCGATTTACCAAATATAAAGAATTATCTTCGGTTTGCTTCTCAGTACTAACCGAAATATTTTCAGATTTTGCAAACATTTCAAAACTGAGCTGTAATCACTTCAGAAAATTTTGGCAAAAATATTACTTTTGAATAATTTATTTATTGTTTTACGTCTAATGAATTTCCTCATTGGAGTCTTAAACGCATTACTTTACACAAAACTGATAGATTTTTTTCTTTCAAACTTAATTTTTGAAAATGAAAAGACGTTTCTTTAAAGAACTTTTTCTATTTTCAAAGTCACTAATTGCTTTGGTTAATAAAAGATCTAACTATGTGTTGTGAATGAAAAGTTGTTCAATTATTTTTTCTTCAAACTATATTAATTATATTTTTGCATAATATGATACTTGTAAAAAAGAACTAAAAATGCATTACATAGAAACATTTTAGAAGCCATATTTCGTCATTTAATAGGCAACATCACCTATTTCATTTTTTAGAAATTTCAAAGAGCAAGAGACAACTGAATTTTTCGCAACAAATAAAGAATATTTCTGAATTTTTTTAACATCTGATATAAACATAAGACCGCATGTTCTTACCAGATGCGAAAAAAAATTCAGAAATACTCGTTATTGGTTTCGAAAAATTGAGTATTTTCTTCCTCTTTGAAATTTCAAAAAATTGAAATAGGGGGTGTAGCTTGTTAAACGATGATATGCAACATTATATGTATAAAAAAGCGGCTTTCGTTTTTGAACCCTTTTTTTTCAAAACAACAATCTGGGTGGTAAGGTCTTGCTTTGAGATCCAGTTTTATCAAATACTCGCCGTGTATGTTCTCCTGGTACATGTTGAATCTACAAGTCATATGGGTCAAACGTTCTCACGTTGGTGTGCTTTGAAAGCTTGGAAAGTGGGCTGGCTCAAGGGTCGCCCTCATTATCTGATTATGGTACAAAATTGCGAGCTCCGTCCAAGAATAGTCCTTCAAAACGGGACGTTATTCTACAGTGGGTTGCCAATGTGATGTGGACAATTTAGAATTTGCATATTTTTTCGAATATCTCCCGAAAATCTGCATTGATTTTCTTCGAATTTCGAACATGTAAAGATTAGGCTTCAACTCACATTTTACATTGAAGATTCGATCACGAGAGCATTTAGGGGACCGACCAGAAAGCGATGAAGACAAAAAAATTTCACTCATCTTCTTGACTCATCTTTTCGAAGAAAGCTGATAACGAGATGAAACTTTCAACAATGGTTATGTTTGATGTGTGTAATATTAACATGTATTTTCGCAAACATAGCACAAATATTCGGGAAGATATACAGGCTTCTTAAAAAAATCTCAGATTTTTCCGCATGTTTTTTGCTTATAACTTGCAGAGTTTTAAACCAAATTGTTTTTAAACCAAATTTTAAACCAAAACAGTAATATTGAAATTCATGAAAGTTGAATATTCAGGAACTCGCTCTCCCTGGGGGTGCAATGTTGGAGCTCTTGGTCCCTCCACCAGTGATAGTACGTACCTCCTTCGGGAGGGGTAGGGCCGTGGCCAGGTGATTGGCTACTAGGACTCCGGCCTCAGTACTCGGAGCTATTGCGACGGCTGTCATTCAGATGACCCGGATGCTTCGGCAGGTCGGGGGGTGACCTTGTTCTCATGGTTATCCTGAATACTCATGTATATTTATAAATTAAATACATAATTTAAATTAAAGTTCGACGATTACTATTGGAGGATTCAAGTTAAAAAGATACCAGTTTGTGCAAGAACCCTCATTATTTAGCTTCTCTTAGAGTGTACCGAAATTCACCAAGTAGCAATGACGATATCTTTCTGAATCCTAATGGCATTGAACCGAAATTTTGATGTAAGCTCTATGTATCTGGCTCTTAAGTTATGAAAGTAAAATTACGCTACATTTCGCACATGCGCAGTAAAAAATAATTTACTAAAAATACACATATTTTCTTTAATATTCAAAGTATTTACTTCAAATTTTAATACAATGCTTCTTTAACATATGTCTCGTATTCTGTAAGTTTCATACAATGTCTATAAGTTATAAGAAAAAAAAATGAGGAAAAATTTGGGATTTTTTAAAGAAACTTTTATATTTTCCCGAACATATGTGCAATGTTTACCTATAATACTATGTTTCAATATTATGCATGTAAATATTATGCACATCAAATATAACCATTGATGAAAGTTTCATCTCTTTATCAGCTTTCTTTGAAACGGGATGAGTCGACATTTCTTTTGTCTTCATCACTTTTTGGTCGGTCCCCTAAATACTTTCGTGATCAAATCTTCACTGTAAAATGTGAGTTCAAGCCTATTCTTTACATGTTCGAAATTCTAAGAAAATCCATGCAGGTTTTCGGGAGATATTCGAAAAAATATGCAAATTTTTAAGTGTCAACATTGTATTGGCAACCCACTGTAAGTCAGTGTTTCCCAAACTTTTTTGTGCCATGCCCCACCTAAACCTTTCTCAAATTCTTATTCCCCCTAAGTAACATTTGCACAATTTTTAATATTCAAAAAGTGAATTGTTCACCGAAGAATCTTAAATGATAGGTTTTAGGAAGAAATCACTAGGAAATTGTTGAGAAACACAGTAAGTAAATTATCAAAACATATAATGGAGAACTGAAATTCCAGTAAGAAATAATTTTAATGAAAGAATTTTCTATATTATTTTAATTATTAGTAATTATTTATTATTTAAATTTAGTTAGCTTCAGTCTCTTCAGTTGTGTTATATCCAGCAGATTTATTTCTTTTTTTCATTTTCGAATCCCCCCCCAACAATCAAATCGCTCCCCTGTGTGTCGTGGGCCCCACGTTGGAAAATACTAATCTAAATTAACTCTACCAACTCTCTCAAAACATTTTTTAATTATTTCTAAATACAACAAAACAAACAAATTCAACAAAACAACAGAATTACAAATTACTGTCGTCCAATTTTATTATTAAGTTATATTAATAAAATACAATTGTATTTCTTAATTGCACTTAACATAAAACGCATTGACAGCTTGTATAGATCTCAATGCTACAAATGCGATGAAAACAAAATCCTGTGTATAAGCAAAGAAAGTGGAACTTGTCTAATTAGAAGCTGATGGAGCCCGAATAAACATTCGATTAACCCTCTAATAGAAGCATCCTTTGAATACCCGTTTATTTAACATTTACTTCAGCTGTAATTATGGCCGTCTGATAACAGGATTAATCCGAATTGAGAAAAACTGCATCTAAAAATGATTACAGAAAGGGGAAGAGACTATTTTTAAACTGAAAATTGGCAGTTAAACTTTATTCTTAATATTTATGAATTTTATTATATAGAATACATAATTAATAAATAAATAGTAAGTAATTTTATTAATAAAATGATAATAATTTTAACTAAATTTTTTATATAGTTCTAAACATAACAATTTCAGTAAATATGTAAATAATTTTGATAAACAAACAGTATACTACACTTCGAATACAAAAATTGTACAAGAAAAAACAATGATAAGTGTAATTAAAATTTTTTTAATAATTTTAAAAGTAATACAATAAATAAGTAATCTTAATTAACATGCAGTATACAACACTTTGAATACAACAATTTCACAATAAAATATCAAAATAATCAGTATTATTCATATCTAACAGTACAATTTATGATTGCATTGAATACATTATACATTTGCACCACTGTATACCCCAAGCTCGGAATCTAAAAGGTTCCGTCAGATACATTGTACAGCAGTAAAGTTATCGAGACCATTGAGGGCCTTAAAAATCCATCCTCTTATGGCCAGTGAGGGCATGAACGAGGCACGGACATATGTAACTAAATAAAATATTTTTTAGTTTTGACGCGTTGTATTAACAAAACAAAAAAAAAACGAATACAAACGAAATTTTCACATTATATTAACAGGAAATTTAAGGGACAAGAGAAAATAATTCGATTTACCCATCAAATCGAATTAATAATGTTCGAATTCGCAAAGTTCCATTGTATTTATCACTTAAGATACCCGACTAGATTGAAACAGTGATTTTCGCAGAAAAATTCAAAAACTTTTTTATGATCTAAAAATAAAGCCACAACTTTTAAGGTTCTAAAACAGTCTTTGTTTTTATTCTTATTCCTTGATATTTGTTTGAACTAATGAGTTATTATATTTTTTAAATGCGTTTTCTGAAAAATTAAAATTTCACTAAAATTGGTCCACGAAGAACGTGATATTTCCAAAACAATTCATTAAAATTCATTGAAATGTGATAAACTAGTGTCAAAAACCTTTGAGGGTGTAATAGACAACAGATTTTATGATAGCTTTATTTAGTCATGTTTTTCAGTCACTTTCAGTTTGACACATAGGATAATTTTGGCAAAAAATCAATGACGCCAACTTTGAATGTTCATAAAATATTTATTTATTAAAATAAATTTTATCTTGCTGTCTATTACATTCTTGACAGCTTGAGGAGTACACATGCGAAATTAAAATTAAATATGTTCCATATTTTTTCAGTTATACTGTTTTTCTTAACACAGAAATTTTTTATCAAAATTCTTGAAAAAAAATATTGTCAAAACCTACTGATGACATATGAATTTTTATTTCTAATTGTTACTATTTAAGCCTATTTTTGTTATTTAGCTCTGTAAATCTTTCTTGTGCATGCTTTTTTAAAAATTTTTCTCCGAACCTAGTCGGGTACCTTAAAAGGCGTTGAAGTAGAAATATAACATCTCATAACTTGTACTGAAAGATAAATTTCTCATTCTAGTCATGGAACTTTATCAAGCATTACGGGAAATAATTTATGCCAATAATAAAAAGAAAGATACTTGATCTCATTCGTTTGATTTAAGACAAACACTGCAGCTACTATTTCCAGACAGTAGCTTTTAAATTAAGTATAAGTTAAACGATTACGATAACTAGGATTTATGGACAGATTAGCAATAAATCATAACTTTTCTTGCAGTTTTTTATTGCCCTCGAAATTTTACTAGCCACACTGAGCTTCATGAATAATTGAAAATCCTCACCAGTCTTCAAACTACCCTGCTGCGCGATTCAGACGCATCCTGATGAATTTCTCATTGTTGTTTCAAGGGAGGGGAAGGTATCCCGGCATCCTTTCCTGAGGTTTAATAGACCGTGCTTCTCATCTATAATCCTGGGATTCGTTTTAAACATGCTGGTTGCGTGTGGTTGCAATAAAGGCAAGACGGATAGGCAATAGTGTATCATAAGAATGCTAAAATATTGAGGCTGCTTGCTAAATAAGGCTGGCCTTGACAGGATGTGAAACTAAGTAGCCAAAATCTGCCATAAAACACCGCATGAGGTTCAAAATTGAACTATGTATCTCCTCTGGTTGTTAGATTATTCAAGTCTTCATCGATCTCGGTTTTATGCCTTCATGTGTCCACACAAAAATATACGACAAAAACCTTAATAAATTAAAGCATTTCCCATCCGAGTTAATTTAAGCAGAGATGCACGATCCTCTGCAGCAAATTTTCTTTAGATTTTGAGCGATTATTTTAGATGTACGTAATAAAAGAATATATTAGAGCAGGGATGGGCATCCTGAGGCCTTCTTGAGTTTCTTATGCTGCCAAACAGTTATTTACGATTCGAAATTGAAATATATAATTGTCTGTAATATAATAATAATTACAGAACAATAACCCTTAAGATTCTGCTCATGTGGCCTTTTTCTAAACAGCAGAAATTTAATGAGGCATTTCAGTGCAAAAAGGTTCCCCACCCTCGTATTAATGCATTAATAAAATTGTATTTCTTAAAGTTTAATTAATCATCTAGTGAAATTCTGTGTTTCTGCTTTTAAATCTCTCAGGATTTTGTATAACAAGTAAATAAGATGAAAGATCTAGAAAATGATCAAAAATGTTACTAAGGAAACACTTCTAAGTGAGTTCTAAACAAAAGCAGATTAAAGGCTTGGTTTTCTGGGAAGAACGCGTCAGGGGCTGGGGGCTGAAAGGAGACTTCAAGATGAAAAAGTTTTGCGTTTATTATCATTAAAGAGATCGACAGAAAGTTGTGTTCATGTGTAGAAGAATTGGAAATTTTCATTTACATTTTGAATTCAAGTGTTATAAAAATATCCTTTATCATTAAATGTAGCCATTCATGCATCTTAATCAAAAACTTCGAAAGTTTATATATATTATTGATTTAAAAGCATTTAGAGTATTACAGAAAAGCTCTAAGCGATTCCTTTAACTCTTCTAAGCGAGTTCTTAATAGAGGTGGATTAAAGGCCAGGCACTCTAGGAACGCTTCAGGGCTAAAAAGGGACTTCAGGATGACGAGGTTTATTACTACCTTTATTATTAAAAAGACAGGCAGAATATTGTTTTCGTATATGGGAGAAATTGAAATTTTTATTTACATTAGTGTTATAATGCAAGTGTTATAAAAATATCTTTTATGAGTAAAAGTAGCCATTCATACATCTTAATCAAAAACTTCAAAAGTTTATAATATATATTATTGATTTAAAAGCATTTAGAATATTACAAAAAAGCTCTAAGCTATTCTTTTAACTCTTCTGAGCGATTCTTTTAACTCTTCTAAGCGATTCTTTTAACTCTTCTAAGCGATTCTTTTAACTCTTCTAAGCGATTCTTTTAATTCTTTTAAGCGAGTTTTTAATAGAGGCGGAATAAAGGCCAGGCACTCTAGGAGCGCTTCAGGGCTAAAAGGGGACTTCAGGATGACGAGGTTTATTACTGCTGTTATCAATAAAACGGCAGACAGAAAATTGTTTTCGTATATGGAAGAATTTGAAATTTTTATTTACATTATGAATGCAACTGTTATAAAAATATCTTTTATCAGTAAATGTATCCATTACTGCATCTTAATCAAAAGTTAAAAAGTTAATATATATTTCTAATTTAAAAGTATTTAAAGTATTACAGAAAAAGCTTTAAGCGTCATGCTTTGACAAAGTGCATGTGATATAAGACTTTTTTTTGGAGTGGTTATGGATTTATAATGCAACAAAGATAGTTTGTACCAATGTCATAACACTGATCAAATATTATTAAAAGCAATGGAATAATATTCTATTTGGTCGAATTTTTGAAAATTTCTTAAGTTTTCTTTCAAATAATGTGCGAGCTGTTTCCTAGATAATGCCGGAGGGCGTGGGAGGGTGCAGAAGAATTCAGAAAAATACTGAGGATAGTAAGTTTTTCTTTTCTTGGGAGAGGAGGAATTGAATAAGAATGGTTTTCCAGAAAAAAAATCGAATTTTTTTTTTAATTTAAAAATTTTGTTCTTGTTGATAAGGTTGCATAATGGAATATATTCATATTTTTAAATATCTTATCATTATTTACGAATTCACTTCGTAATTACAACTCAGACTAAGGCTCAAATCATTTCTTTTTCTGTCCACTAGATGTAAGAGATCAACAAACAAAAAAGTTTGATAAGAAAAGTTTGTTTTTCAAATGACTAGTTAATTTTATATCATATGATAAGCAAGAAATTCATTGTTAAGGACCTAGTTCTTTGCAGAAAGAAAGACCTGCAAATTATCATATTTCCCTCTACAGTTCTGCGCTTTTTTTAAACGAGCTGACATACCATTTGAATAATCCAGCGTGCATTTTTTTTTACTTTTCTTAAAGCATGGCTGTAATTTGCATTATTTTTTAAAACTCTGTCGGGAAGATGTATAAAAAACTATGTCCGTAGGGGATGGTGGGGCAAAAAACCTAGCCGGCCAGAAGTCATGGCGTCTTCAATGTACCCTTTAACTCTAGTATGAGTAACGAAGTGTCGAAATGTGTGGAAAAATATGTCTCTTCGTTTTAGGGCCCGTCCATCGAAATGCGACTCGTTTTTCTGTTGCTATTCAGCTCACACCACACCACCTGACAGGCTAACACGCCATAAAACGTTCCTTTAATCCGCCTTTCCCATTGGTCCAACCGCAGGACTTTCCAGTCTTCAGAATTCGTCGCTCGTCCAACATTAAATTAAACTTCCACAGACCCAAAACCCACTCACGTACAATTACAAACCAGTACCCGTCTTCCCAACAAGAGACGGCTTATGGCTCAAATAAATTACGTTTTTGACAAGTGAACTGATTAGAAGGTTACTTTTTCGCTCTTTTTTTGGTTGTTTCTGCCCCCGCCCGCCACCCTCTTGTTTTTCCCTGGTCATCTGTTATTCATGATATTTTGGACAGGAAACTCGAAGGTGAGGATGGAAATAAGTATGCGTGCTGCACACATCTATGTGTGTGAGAGAGGGAATCATTTCGAATTGTGAATGCAGAATAGGTTTTGCATGTAACCATGGAAACAAGATATCAAAACAAAAAGCCCTCTCGGGGAGGTCCATGTCTGGTATGGCGGTAAGATAGTTTTATTGTATAATAATTGCTATCTTTCACTCGCTTCGATGCGCAAGAACAGAAACAGAGATTTCCTCGACCTGAAAGAAAAAGGAGACGTTATTTCCCCCCCTGTTATTATGTTTGAGTATTCATCGAGTGTTTCCTTCTCTAAATCAGATTTGTTCTTCCATCTGTCCATAATGCTCATGTGAGCGATAAATTCAGTAGATACGCTAATGGCTTCTCCACATCTAATGAGTTTGAATTAGAAGTCTGGGACTTTTTTCTAAAATAACATTGCACTAAAATGATCAGATTTTCTGACCTTCAACCCGGGACGTTCTAGGTACTGGGATAGTGGGGGAGGGGGCGGGGGTCAAGCCAGGACAAAAATAGAGAAACTGAGACTGTCCTGACTAACCCGAGACGTCTGGTTCCTTTACTATTGATGCTAATCTAATGAGTTTGTATTAGAAGCCAGGAACTTATTTCTAAGTACCATTGCACTAAAGTAATCAGATTTTTAATACTTCAATACGAGCTGTCTAGATATTGGAACGGTGGGGTCGACTGGGTAAAAAAAGAAAAACTGAGTCTGTCCCCACTAATCTGAGTCGTCTCGCCAATTTCCCATTGGAACTTATGATAGCAGTGACAGCGACTCGGGGGGGAGGGGGAGCGGTCGTCCCATACTTTTTGCGGAAAATATACAATTTTTATTTTATTTTAGTTGCCTAAAACTAGGAATCATAAAAAAAATATTGCCCGGGAAACCTAGCTAATTTTGTAACTAAATTTCAAAATTTTGTTGTCTATCCCCCTATACTTCGGAGTACTTTTAGCAGTATATAAATTTTTTGCGCCTTCCCCCAACTTTTGCCATCCAATCACCGACACTGCAGGATAGCACGAGCGTAAGTATGGAACTTAAATATTATATGGAATTCCGATATGGAACAGGGATAATGCTCCAAAACAGGTGTCCGATATTCTAAGCACAATAAAAATTGGGAAAGAGAATCCTTCTGAATCTATTTTCTTAAATTAAATAAGCTGAATAAATTTTTAAAAAATGTATCTATATAATATGATCATAAATAAATACGGGAAAAATCGGGAAAAATTTCTGACAAGTAGTCAAAAAGCGGAACTGTCCCGATTTGTTCTTTAACTGAGCTCAAACTCAAATTTAATTTCTGTAGAATGAGAGCGTTAGTAAATTAATCGAAGATTTGTTCCTTACATATGAGATTTGTTTATCAAAATTACAATGCGAAATTCGAAAACATGAAATACTCAAACCAAAAGGACAGAAAAAGCAAATAAATACAAACAACGAAACTTTCAAAATCATTCACTTTAATGATTTTCTGTTTGGTTTACCATTCCTTTCACTGCTTTTTTCTCTCTAACATGGTACACTTTGCATTGTGTGCTTGTGAAATTATCGATGAAACGAAACCAATAAGTCCATCAGTATAAAATTAAATTTTACGAGTTGTATTTGCATATTAAGATTTCATTGTAGGCAAAAATTAAATAAATAGGAAAATAAATAAACCAAGATTGTTAATATATGCATGAAATATAAAGCTTAATATTCACTGAAAGAGCTATCTCATTACTTCTCTGATGCAATTCAAATATCTCTATCTAATGTTCACCAGCTAATGTCTAACATTTTATGCAGGAAACAACATTTTTAAGCGATTCGAGATTTGAAATTTTCGTACTGATGAGGTTTCTAAAGTATTTTAGTTGCTATTTTATCAATTCTTAATCTCTTATTTCAATAATCTCTATCTATATACGTATATTAGAACCTTTCTTTGACAGGAATTCTGTTGCCTACACGAATTAGAGAATAGTAGAGCAGCAGTGATATGATCAAAAGAGTTGTCAATATTTGTTGAAAATTCGCATATCCAAAATTTATGAAATTTCAATAAAAGTGCCTCTTCAAGCTTGAGCTTGATAGAGCATTTTTTTTGTAGGAATGCATTTTTTTTTGTACTGGGTAGAAGGGAGATACTGCAGTTGAAAACTGAATTCAAATGTTATTATTGAATGAGATCCCGAGTGAAACTATTCAGTAAAGCCCAATGCTTTGTAATCTTATTTTAGATGTAGGCGTACATATCCAAAAGGAGCATGTACCCCTACATATACCATATTGAACATCAGGAAATTCTTGGAAAATTAGATCATAAGCAAACAAATAAACCCGGAAAATTACTAGAAGAGAAGATTTTGGGTTTTAGATGGAATTTCTTTAAGGGGAGTTTGTGTGGACACAAAACTTTTAAAAATCTGAATGGGTTCTGCCCTTGAATTTCTCGCATACCCTCGCAGAAGAAGGTTGCATATAGCGTGTGGTCAAAAATTATTATGCTTGTGCGCTGTGTAACTAGCAACAAGCATTCTTCGTTGTCATTAATAAAAATGCTGATATTCTGTGGGTGCCTGAACTTAGGGATTTTCACCTCCAGATATTGCTATTGCTGGAGAAAAAGTGACATTGCAAATACAGTTACCCAAAAAACCCCTTAGATGTACCGTACTTATTTATTAAGTTATAATAATTTACTGTTGCTTAATAAGTAAAAAAATAATTAAAAGAAGAAAAGAGAGCAGAGAATTTAAATTCTTATTGTTGAATTTACTTAATGATAATATAATTTTTAAAAATTATCCAAAATTTCCGTTTCAAATGATGGCTTGACATTTTCTCTTCTTAGTATTGATGTTTTAGAACGATATCTACGGAAGTAAACATCTAAAGTAAATGATGTTTACTTTATCTTAGAGCAAAAAAGATCTGTTTAATTATTTCATCGTCATGCTCCTACTATTCTATCTCTCGTTTGTGCTTTAAAAGAATAATACTAATGAGAGACAACTGCAGATATGTTTTAACTTTTAAGTTTTAGATTTCTCATTCAAAGCACGTGAAGTTCCTTGTAATAAATATAAATAATGATGCACGATGATATAATGATGCTCCTAAGTTCATTATTCAATGCTGTAATTTATATTTAATATGAATTTTTTTCACATAATTAGAAGTTTCAGAATATGAAGCGTGATTTTTAATATTATTTTTGATACACAGATATAAATGAAAAATATTTCTTTTAAAGTTAAGGCATAATTAAATTTATGTTTTAGACGACAGAAAATAATACAGAAATAATTTAAATGATGAGACGTTTTAGATTTCTCCTTCAAAGCGCTTAAAGGTTTTTCCAATAATGATGCATTGCAGCATTTTATTTAAGGCGACAATTTATACTTAATGCGAATTGTTTCACAGGTTTAGAATTTTTAGAATATGAATGGAGATTTATAATACTAGCAGTACGCGCACGGCGTTGCCCGTGGAATCAGGACTTCAACAAAATGAAACAAAAAAAAAAAAAACGCCCACAATGACATGAAAAAGTTTTGAAAACAAAAGATACACATTATTGATTTTCCCGCTTATTTTTTTTTTCACGATAAACAATAATAAAATATTGTAGCGTGAAAATTATTATACTGCAAGCTAAGTATGCGAGACGAATAAATACATTAAGATACTGCCGAAAATAATAATCAGTCATTCAATTCAAGGTTATGACGTCACCTCCCCTTCAACCAATCACATAGCCATCTGAGTTCCGAAGTGCCGTGCCGCGCGAGGAACTCTCTCCATAAAAATAACTCTCAACCGCCCAGAAAAAAATTAATTTAAAAAAAACTTGAAAAGATATTTTAACCGTTGTTGTTTTAAATCCGACACAACCGTTCTAGTTATAAGCTGAAAAAAATTGAAAATAATAGTATTATTAGAAAGTCGGATGCAACAAATTTAAAATCAAAAGTAACATCTTCATGCCAAAACTGGGTATTTTTTAAAAATTTCTCAAAATTCAGTAAATTGCGTTAGAAATTCAAAACTAACTTCATTAGAACGGAAATTGCATGCTCTTTCCGATGGTGTATATATTTTTGTCGTAAACTTATTCGTAACTATTCTATTGAGAAATTAGTGCGAAAAATCAACCAAAACAACACAAAACATTAAATAAAAAAATTTCTAGATTAAAATTTAAAATTTCGGCTTCGAGGTGCATTCAGTCACCATTACGACTACCTGTATGCCAAATTTCATGGCTGTAAGTGCGATAGATTCGTCTGGACATCGCAGACAAACACACACATACACACACACGCACACAAACATTGCCTTTTATAAGTATAGATTGTTTTTGATGCACATACCTTAAATGAAAAACATTTTTTTAGAGTTAAGACATAATTAGAGTTATGATTTTTTGTAATGCGAGTAAGAAATATGTTTTTCATAAAATACTTGTACAGTGAGCCTCGTATATCACGTCTTCTTCATAAATTGAAAAGATTAGGATACGTTTTTAGAATTAAAATAAAAATTATTATTTAAATTTCATATTATTAACCCAGTTGCGCTTCATTTATTTTTGTATCATAAGAAAGACATTACATTTAAAGCCCAGCCTCTCCTCAAAATGCAGCTGAAACATCTAATAATGTTTGTCAGCGAAATCGAATACGATTCTGTAATTACTCATTTTATGGAATCAATATCACTGATTTCAGATTCATTCTTCTGAAAGATGCATCATTTCCCCCGCTTCGTTAAGCGCGTCGTGAATAACTATTTTCTCTTTCACCGCCATTGCTTCTTTTATTAATGAGGAACTAATATTCTATACAAAACGAAGACTCGATAGCTCATAAATTAGACGTCTGTTTTGAAAAATAATTCATTTCTCTCCGAGGTGTCTAAGCGATGAGAAAGAGATACACCTAAAGTAAGAATGACTGGGTCTTTTAATTTGTCATGAAAAAAATGGCTAGTTATTAATAACTTGTCCGACAGCAACATGAGGACCTATTTCGAACGCTTTCGTGACAATTAATTCCAATTCGTTTGGCGCTGGGTGTAGTTTACGCGGGTTTTTACGAGACTTTTACTGCTACTACACTGATTTACGATTGGTTTCTTTCAATCCCTTTCCCAACTCACGTGACTACTTATAGCTGTCGTTGCCACCGGCTACTTCCCAATTTCGGTAAAAACAAATTAAAAAAGGAGTGTTCGAAGAACAATAAAAGTGGACGTGAAAAAAAAAGGACGAATAAACAAAGAATTCGGAAATTCGGCCATGCGCATGCATAGCGCAACTACTTATAGCTGTCGTTGCCACCGGTTACTTACAAATGTTGGTAAAAACAAATAATAAAAAAGGAATGTTCGAAAGAACAATTAAAGCGCGGGGAAAAAAAATAAAAAATTCTTTGGAAATTCGACCCGGTAGCGCATGCATATCGCATGAAAATGTGAGTACATATTTGCGTGAGTACATCTTGGAAGGATATAATTCCGTACGTTAATTACCAAAGCAAAAGGAAACTCCGCTAGAAATCTCTTAATTTGTTCCACCACGCACGAAGACGACGCCATCATTTACCAAATGACGAAACTTTTCTCCCTGTTAGTAGAAAAGTTTTCTTTTGTTTCTGTTTTCTTCGGTGGATCCCCATTGGCCTGAAGCTCTCGTGCGTGGAGGCTTCAGTGCTACCAGGTGAATAAATTACGCTACTCGTATTTGGCAACGAATGAAATGTGACCTTTTGTTTATGTGCGGTGGCATCAGATGGATGGGAGCGACAATCGCGCCACCCACAGGGGCGGCACATTATCACGCGATGATTATTTTTGGGCCATTATTCCATATCTATTTTCCCGCCTATTCGCTCGGCACTCCCATTTTAAAACACCAGTTTTGGGAACGTTTTGTGCCGTATGATTCATAGATGAATGGCATGCAACTTTTCGGAAACAAAGAAATGCAATTCAACACTTAGTAATTTGCTACGTTTATTTCAAAAGTCTATTCTTTCGTATTTTAAAATTGGCTTATTGAACTCGTTAGAGCAAATACAATAATATTTGAAACAACATGAAATAAATATAAAAAAGAAATATTTATTTTAGAATTTTTTTAAATAATTTTTTAAATGAAATTTTTCTTTTTCCTGGAATGAAAGTTCTATTTGAAAAAAGATTATTACAAAAATAAATTCTTCGAAAAAATTCAAAACTGCCCAAGTACTATAGATTATTGGAAAAAAAATGAAATTGCATCTACCCTAATTGCCTAATTATTTTAATTTAGGAGTAATCAGCAAAATTGTATAGAAAATACCACTCGAACTATTTTTTGTAAGCAAAAAAAGTAATTTATTTTGCATTTTAGTTATTGAAAGCACTGAAAATTTTAACACTGCACTCTGGAAATTTTAATACATCTTTTTTCATTTTTTTAACGCACATTGTTCATTTAGTGGCAAGCGAATTTCTTCATATAATTTACATGAAAAATATTTTTATCTTAATTAAAATATTTAAAATAGTTTAAACCAGTGTTTTCTTTAAAAATTCGTGCTTTGATGCATAGATCGTTAAAAAAATGAAAGATAGACTAAAAACATCATGTTCATAAGAAAATATACACATAGAGGAACGGATATAGAAGTATTGCGGGCTGGACACACGTGAACACACCACATATAATTGCCCATGCGAAAAATATGGTTTTTCCAAATGTACGATTGCCCCTTTGAGTGTCTGGCCCTGAGCCTAGGAAATGTTAATTTTAAAGGGAATTGTTACCTTTTGAACTGGGATGCTAAATCCTTCGATATTATCGGAATGCGTGGAATTAAAACACTCTCCTCTCGCTATGCCAGTCATAACAGTAGCTCGCACGACGTTTGGACGTAGGTATGTAATTTGTAACTTTGTGCTATTGAGCAGTCTCGGTACATCGAGGTTACGTATCATTAGTACTAGCACACCGGCTTTTAATCTCAGCTTGTTGGAAGGTACCCCTGACAATTCTAAGGAGTTGAACTCTACAAGATATGATGTTACTTTTTATTGCCCATTACCGTATATACTGATAGATATTCTGTAATACATCCCTCCATTTGTGACATATTTTTTTCATTTATCTAATCTAAACTTTCATTAGTCAATGCCAAAATTACCCATTCAACAGCCATTCTCTATTCATCATATTAGCTTGCAGTGCAGAATAAACCTTGCTTGTCAGTTCCACTATGATATGAACAATTTTGAAAAATTTTCCTTTCAATTTAATACACTGTTTGAATCTGTTTTAAGCCGACCTTCACCAATTTTCAAAATATTAGTCCTGATTCAGTGTCATTGAATAGTTGAACTCTCATATTCGTTGTGAGTTTAAATTTTTTGACATGCTCCCATAACGGAGACGTCTTGAAACATACTTTAATTTCATCCGTCGGTGTCCCCTAGCTATTACAAATTCAATCTGTCTAAAATTGCCTGAACATCAATACCCCCATCCCTCCCATGATACTTTAGTTGTTATTAATATCTTTCATAGTTCGATTTAACGCTTCATCTGCTCTTTTTTGGGATATTGTACATTCGTCCCAAACCGACAGCCTACAGTGCTACAACATTCTACATTACAACATTCTACATTACAACATTCTACTGCGTCAGCAGATTTTTTTGTCTTCACGAATTTAAACTAAGCTAATTTGAGGAGATTGAGAAGTAAAGACTTCCCAGTACTGCCAGGAGCATTTGTAAAAAACACCACTTTCAATCTGTTGCAAAACAGTATCGAAAATGGTTTTTTTTGTCCTGGTTCAATCGTGGAACGAACTCAGTAGCTGTTGAAATTCTTCTGTATCGTAGGGCAGTTTCTGCATTAGGTCATTAATAATTTCCTCTATCCTACGCGGTCTACTCATTCTAAAGGTCGATATATCTTTCTTCTACCTAAGTTAATTCTTCGCTCTAAATTACATCATTGTACTCAATGGCATCATCAAGGCCTTACAATCTGTGGAATATGCCATCCACCATGTCATCCGCTTCTACCAATCAATAGAATATATAAAACAAAATATACTTCCTATATTTTTCCTTTAGTTATAATTGACATCAATTTTTAAATTTTAATCTAAAACAATTGCAACTATATCACATCTATTATTAGATTTCTGTCTTGGCGTCAATTTATCGACAATTTCTTGAATCTGACAAGGAATAGATGCAAATATAAATTACTAAAATTAAATAGACTGCTAACTCAGAAAATTAACATCAAGCGTTGAGTTTAATAATTTCAGTTATTATTTCACAACTTAATTACTTATTTCTTCTCCCAGCAAGATCACATCATCGCAGTTTTCTTTATAATCACGTGATGTTTGACTTTAAATTTAAGTTATTCCACTTGTTTACGCATTTCTTCAGGATCACGTGACAGTTGATTTTAAAAACAAATTAATAATCTTCGTCGCAAACTTCTGAGTCAATGGGCTTTTCTTTGGTAATTATATAATTGTTATCTGTAGTAAAAAAATATTGAATTTAACATGATGCCACCTACCCTATGTCCGTTCCTGGGTTTGCCAATTTCATCCAAATCGGTTTGGAAGTTGGCCGTGAAAGCGCAACAAACAGACAGACACACTTTCGCATTTATTATATTATTAAGGATAATACATGTAGTTGAAATATTATAATTTAAAACATAGAAAGATGAATTTGGGTATAACTTTCTTACAGCAAGATACAAGAGGTTTTTTATTTTTATTTAAAAGAACCAATGAATTTATTGAGAAAGAAATTAGAACTTTATTTGTATTTCACGTAAGACTATAGAAATTACTGTATACTTCTAGTGATTATTATTTCCAATACTTATGTAATATTCATATTCTAGTTTTAGATGTCTTGTGATGTATGTGTTTAACATGATAGCAAAGCAGTACATTATATATTTTCGGAAAAACGTCTGGCAATAATAAACTAAAAAAGAAATTAATTCTAAAAACAAGATTCAGTTATTTCTCGCGGTTTATTACTTTTAATTGTGTTTCAAATTATTTTTTCTTTTATCTAAATTTCCTTTCCGACATTTATTAAGAAAATATGTGTAAAATAGAATCGATTTAAAGAATTTTCATCATAACAATCGGAAAATTTTAATAAGTAAATGCATCAATTTTCTTTGAAAAACAGACTAAAATTTGTTTTCCCCCCTTAGAATGTCGAAAATGAATCGTTACAGATTTTAAGATGCAATATTTCTAAGCCATAGGGACGAAGCTTGATTTGAATCTCCAGGATAAATCTTACTGGCTCGTGTTGTGTTCTATGTTCTATTTATATTATTATTATTTGTTCGATACATATATTGCGTGGAAAAATCTTACAATTGAAATATTAATAAGAAAATTTTAGATACGGAAATCAAACATCTATTCTTTCCAATAATCTCATATATATCTATATGCCTCAAATATTCACTAAAACTCATATATAATATAATACATTTTATATAAAATAATACATTTTTAAGACCTATTTATCTCACGTTTCAAATTATAACTTTTTTAAATAAATACAAATGTTCTCAAATGATCTTGAAAGTTTTAGGGAATTAATTCTTCCCTAAACTTTTTTCGCAACTAGAATGCTATTTTAAAGTAAATTTAAACATATTTAATCCTGCATAGTAAGTAAAGGATACTTGGTTCTGAAACAAATTTAGTTCTAAATTGAAGACAAGAATAACAATTAGAACAATTGAACACATAATTTGTATATATAAATCTATATTCCTAACAGGAAAACAATAATTTTTTCAACTCAGTAGAAAATAAATGTATTGTTGGCAAAACAAAAATTTATTTTATAAGAAAGATCTGTCAGCTAAATTAGTTCTATATGTTCGAGCATTAGATCTGAAAATTTCTCTGAAAATTCACCCAAGTTATCGTCAGAGTAAGAGGTTTCCATGCTATTTGAGAGATCTTTTAAGCATTTAGAAATTGGTTGCTTATTACAGTTAACTAGGAAATCACCCGTCGTGGTATGACGGGTGCAAATTACCTCTTCGTTCCAGAGATTCCCCGTCAAATTTGACGTGTTTAAATAGATATGTATGCGAGAGACATATTTAACATTGATTGAAAACAAATAAAATAAACATATGTTTTATGACAGGATTTTTTTAATTTACATATTATTTACGTATTTCTTTATTCAAAAAACCTCTTGGTAAACAACATTCCGTGTAAAGTATTTTTTGTTATTTAACAATTTTATTTTTACTTCAGATGTAAATTTTAACTTTGCCAAAAAAATATCATCAAATTATATCATCACGATTGCAATAAATAAACAGATGCATCATGGCGTCCAAATTATATCACGCGCATGATATACCACTGACGTAATTTACGACTTTCTATTCAAGAACGGACATTAATTTGAAATATATGATTAATATAATTTAAAATTTCTCGGAAACTATTGATCATAGCGAGATAAATTTTATATCAATTGATATAAAATTTTATTTCACTATTTTAGAGCTATTAAATTTGAAATTAGAACGACAATTACTCTTTTAAATTTAAAAATACTGAAATTTAGGTTCTCTAACAATGAAATAATGCTGTTTAACGTCTCGCAGTGCTATGACTCGATTTTTATTGTTGGTGGCGTCAGAGCGTTACCGAGAGACAGATCTGGGCTATTATATTAGTAATGAAACAAAACTTTTCATCTCTAAGAATTATTGAACCATCTTATTGATTTCGGGTTTAAAATTGCATATTGTATATAAGAATGCGCATTTATTTCTCACAATAGAACTCCGAACAATTGCAGCATAACTACTATAATGCAATAATTATTTTAGAAATAATTCTGCATTAAATTTTTCTGTATTCATTTGCTAAAACAATTACACGTCAAAGTGTTTATTTTGGAGTTCGTTCCCAATTTTCCAAGTCCAAAATAAATATTTTTAAGTATGATTAGCTGTCTCCATATTTTCAAATGATTTGGATGTCTGAATGAAACATATCATGATGAAACATTGAAACATGCTATGATGGAACAAAAGGTTCTATAATTCAAACCAAATATGTAACTCAGTTTCACTTCCTTGTTTATTTTGATTAATACTCGATACCTTAAAATATCGATACCTGAATTTATAAGCTGAAATCAGCAAAACATTTTTTTTATCTTTGGTTTCATTATTATTCAAAAACGTGTTTTACAAAATATTCAAACCTTTACTTTTTACGGTATTGTGGGTCATTGTTAGACATGTAGAATCACAAAGGAAAATATCAAAACTCGTCTTTTGTATCTTAATTTATGTTAAAATATGAGAGAATATTTTGTTCTTCAAAATAGCAAAGACTGCTCAATTGTATATTAGATCATACAGTAGAACCCCGGAAATCTGAAGCCCAGGAATCCGAAATTTCGGGTAATCCGAATATCTTTTTTTAATTTTCTGAAAAATTTTTGCTGAAAAATGAAAGAAAATTAACAATTACGAATCAGAAACAAAGCTACTGTTTATTCCTAACTTAAAAGAAGCATTCGAATTGGTCTTTAAGTATGAATACACCACTTAATTAGTAGAAACAACTCAGATATCTTCCTTCTACCCTCAACTTGTTTTCCACTTTGTGAATCGCCGCGTGCTCTTTCCATATGCCTTCACAGAGCACCTAGAGTCAATACTCTACTGGATTTGGTATATCAGGAGTATTTTACAGAATTTCCCGGATAATACGAATTCCCCGGAATCCGAACAGAGGTCAGCACCAATTAGTTCAGATTCCTGGGGTTCTACTGTATTTGACAAAATTGTAGTTTTATTTTTTGCTTTTATTAGAAATTTAGCTTGAAGTGAGTGAAGCTTTGTTTGACATTATTTCGGTCTCAACCATATTTTGTCTCTTTATTAATAAACATAGACCAAAAGTTATTTTGATGTATATTTTAGAATCGATTTTTTTATGCATCAATTGGTACAGCACAGATTAGGTAGCAAAATTTAGTAAACAGACCATTTATTTTTTACTAGTGTGAATTCAAAACAGAGTAAATTCGTAATTTAAAACCAAAGTTCAAAATTTGTTTTTTTCTTCTGTCCATTCGAAAATGACGATTATTAATCGCATCTCAGAAATTAATCCGCTAGTTTCACTTCTGAAATCGGGAAAACACATTTTAAATTATTCAAGGATTTTTGAATTTCCTATGTCATGCCATGACGGCAATTGTTGTATTTCGAAATGATTTACTATCTCCTCTTCGTGGTATCGCAGATTGAACTAAACTTTTTCACTTTTTGTGACTAAGCAAAAAATTTGGAAAATTCCGTCTCTGTTGATTTATTTAAATCACCATGAAAACAAAAAAATGTGGGATTAATTCTTCTTACTAAATAGATTATATTTGTATTAATTTATATTTAAAATTATGCATTCCTTCAAAAAAAATCAAATGGATAAAATGAATGAAATGAAGAACTTATTTTTTATTGAGAATGGCCTCTCAATTGTTTTCATTTTGTGATTCTTATTGAATACATTTAGTACATTCCTCAGAGAACGAAAGTGAAAAAACATTCAAATAGTTATTTGCTTATATTTCTATGGAATGAATACTGTGTGAAAGAGTCTAATTTTCAATAAATAATCAAAGCAGTTTTGAATGACTGAGAGCATAAAAATGCCGCTTGGAAATGAAGACTTATTAATGACATTTCATGGAATAATTTGCTATGAAATTTCATAATTTAAACACTAACTCTAATTTAAAGACTATGTGTCTTATTTTTTTTAAAAGAACTTGATATATATTTAAATATATTTTCTTTTTGTGAATTTATAAGTTTTCCCTTTTTATTTTTGAATATAATATGATTTTTTAAAGGGAAATATCGTATTACATTTAAAAATAAAATAAAATTGAAACGAAAAAAATGCTAAAAAAAAACAGAACAAAACTGAAAAAAATTAAATGATGTAATAGAATGAAACGAGAAGCTGAAGCTCCAGTTTAAGTAAGGTCGATAAACATGTTTCTACCAATTAGTTCTACCATAATACCATTTCTCATTTAAACGCCGTTTACGTTTATACGTCTTTTCAGCACAGTCCCGATTCATTCGTATTCATTGATATAATAAATTGCTTCGTTTATACGAAGCAAAGCTTCGGTTATACGTCGTTTCATCACAGTCTCGATTCACTCGTATTCATTGATATGATAAATTGCTTCGTTTATACGA